>BMAW01039171.1:545385-565418 GCA_019974015.1 Nephila pilipes
ATATATATATATATATATATATATATATATATATATATATATATATAGTTAAATTTCTTTTGTTACTTTATTAGTTATAAAATATGTATAGGTTATACTTCCATTATAAAATCTAACATTTTAATTTATACATTCAAAAAATTTCAAAAAAATGTAAAAATTTAATTTTAATAAATAAAATTTTAACAACAAAATAAAAAAAAAATATTTTAATAGTAATATATTAAAATTTGGAATAAACTAATTTAAAATTCTGAGCCTTTTGAATTTTTAATTCAAGAATTAATAAGTTTATAAAATTTTGATATAGTAATTTTACTATTATTATATATGAAATTTATTATTTCAAAACATTCATTATCAGATTTTTATTCTATTTTAAACATTTTCTGCTAAATATACATTTTAAAATGTCGCATGTTTCAAACACATAACTAAAAACTGTTTATTATACAAGACATTCAGCTTCATCAATAATTTAATAAAAGCTTCTAAAAGAAAATAACATTGATGTAAAAAGTACATTTTCAGTCATATAAATATCCATGGTCATTTGGCAATGCTATATTTTAGTTATAATCATGCATGGATAGACTAATTTTAAAATGGAATCACAAAAAATATTACATATGGTGTTAAAAATTTATTCTTGAGAACATATTTCAATGTTAAGCTGTTATTTGATTTTCATACACAATAAAGATAACAAGAATAATAAATTTTATGATACAAAATTATTCGATAATATTTCTGAATACTTCTAGGAAAATACACGTATATTCTAAAAAGAGAGAAAATGCAACGTTATTATCTTCAAAAGAGATATCAGTGTTATAGATAAGAAAGGAAAAAATGTATATGCGCAAAATTATCTTTTACAGCTAGATAAGAGGTACGGGTATATTTGCTCTGATAAAGTCTACCCAAGGCCATGGAGCAATGAAACTATCTTGCAAAATTACTCTAGAAAATTTTACTTTCATGTGTCTGAGACAGTATGAGATAATAATAGCATAACATGCCTGTCATAAAAAGTGAAATGATGTCTTAAAGAAATTAGAATGTCTGGTGGAAAACATAAATTACCGAGAAGATAATATTATGCTAAACAATATTTTATTACTGCTGAAAAATAAGAAGCATGTTATATTTCATTTCATATAAAATCGAATGTAATTTCAGACATACGTAGGAATATCATAAAGTAACCAAGAAATAACCGAGATATCTGGATAAATTTATTCTGCATAATTTATCCATATAAACATACTTTTGCTAATTAAAGTAATAAATAATGATTCCTTTGGTTTCATGAAGCCGTAGATTAAGTTACTCACAGTATTGAGAATATAGAGACTAAAAGTGATTAAGTTCCTCCATTTGAAAGGTTACAGAGCCCGTCAAATCCACGATGAAATGATGGCTGATTATGGAAATCTGATAACATTATTGGAAGGAGGAAAGAGTATTTTCAAACTGGCAACATCTCCTTCACAGATGATCCAAGAAGTGGGAGACTATTACTCACAAACAACGCTGCCACAGTGAAGAAAGTGGAGGGCTGTATCCTATTATACAGAAAAGAGTAACCATCCAAATGATCATGCATGCGACTGATCTTAGTTATGGCAAAATGGAGTCATTATTCACGAAGAACAGCACAGATAAAAAGTGTCAGCATGCTGGATTCCATGAATACTGACTCTTTTTCAGAAGCAAACTCTGTGCGACCTGTCGTAGAAGTTGAATCTTTTGAAACAGGACAAAATGATTTTGTTTTCGTCGCCTGATAACTATGGATAAATTTTGGATATAACAATATGATCCAGAGATTAAAAAAACGAGCAAGGAGTGGAATCAGTGACTTGCCTCCCTTCAAGACGGCTGAGATGCAGAAGCCTGCAGGAAATGTCGTTCTGTCTGTTTTCTGGGACTATGGTTGAGTCATTTTCACAGACTATACCTGGAGAAAGGTTAAAGCAACACTGGTGCCCATTAATGTGCACTTCTGAACAAGTGTGTGGTGTTCTAATCAAGAAGCCGCGCGGTATGATCATCTAACGTGTCTGCAGACAACGCACCTGCTCACTCATATCGAGGTATGGTTGAGGAATCAAAATGATGCGTCTTTGAAACTTTGCTACATCTGCCCTATTCTCCCGATCTCATCCCAAGAGACTTTATCTTATTCCCAAAACTCAAACGAACATTGTGGGGTAGGAGGTTTGATAACACAAATGACGTCATCCAAGAGGGGGGGCAATTGTTTTCGACGCAATCATCAGAATTACGCAATGACTTACCTTCGAAAGGTCAGAAACGAAAGGAGAAAATGTATAACTCTGAATCGTGTTTATATAGATATGAATAACAAATACAAATTAGGTCTATTTCGATTATTTTTGGTAATAATTAGAACTTTATGATGTCCCCTCATATATCAATTGAGAAATACCTTACTTATGACGGAAAAGAAAAAAAGAAAAAGAAATGCTCATGGACATTAAACTGTAATACGTGTCTAAACCGATACAATTGTGTTTGTAAAATATAATAGTGTATAAGAAGTTTTTGCTTTAATAATATATCAAAAAGCGATAGTAGATTATTTGTGCTGTCTTATTATCAATACATAGTTCGAAATATCCATTTAATTCGAAATATTCAGCATGCTGAATCGAATTTTATCAAAAAATTGTTGCGAACGTAATTGCATTTGCGTTCTTTCTAATATTACAAAATATCATCATTCATTACAGGATATAAGAAAAAATTGTCGAAACTGATACTGTGAGTTCAACTTATTTTCATTGCCCTTTGCTGGAGTGAATAACTTCACGTGCTACTTATATCTTAAAACTTGATAAGGCGTTTTCAAGATTGATACTGTTTATTGGTACATCTCATAGGTTCCTATTCCGACAGCTAAAAAAATTCATTAACTTTTGAAATTGACTTTATTAACAAGATGAAAATCAAATCTAATTTTGTAAACTAATATCTTATTTTATCTCGTAAATACTTCTTTCTCTCTGAAATAGTTTTTTTTTAAAAAAAATTTTAGAGAAAAGACATGAAATCTATATTTAAACCAAATGAAGCTCGTTGAAAAAGTCAAGTTCTTTTAAACGTAAAATAAATTAAGAAATGGTATTTTACATTACTAAATAGAGATATCCGTATTTTAGAAAAAATGCACTTTGGAGAATATTAATTATGTAAAATACTCGTAAGTAATCATCAGTGGAGTTACAATTTAATACGTAAAAAAATACGGTGCGGAATTATTTTTTAAGAATTCAGAGAAAATTGAAACCTTAAGATGAGAGAGCTTATATTCTCGAAGTAAATCATATTATGGGGATTTAACTGTAATCAAATCACCTTAAATAGTACAAATATAAATAAAATTATTTATTATTCCATTTTGAATAAAAAAAAATATATATAATTATTTGTATCATAATGACATAATAAAAGAACTACTTAGTACAATTTAAAATTTACATTTGGAAAATAATATCAAGGAATCAGTTTATGCAAACTTAAATAAAAAAAAAAAGAACTGGAAACTCTATTCGATTTTAATACACTACATTTAGAAAATATCTTTCTAGTTTTGCGCTTTGTTGTTTATTGAATGTTTTCCGGCTTATTATTTCTATCCTGCCCAAGGTCTGCTAAACACAATCAATACACCTCGTAATTTAGTATTACGGTCAAATGACGACGAGAACATCTGAGCTGGCATCCCATTCTTCACATCCACACCATATCAAAGTGAGAACTTAGAGCCCTGACAGATATAACAGCTTCTGTACACCACCAATCTTTAATGGAAACAAGGCTCGACTTAAATATCGCAGCCCGAAAGCTTCGCGCTTCTATGCGTATTTCCCCTATCTCGTTTGATTCACCTATTGCGACAAGACGACGCTAGCACGGTTACAATGTAGGATCCTTCTCAACAGATAATGGGATGAGATCCTTGTGAGAACATCTATATTCTCATGCTAATCGAATAACATATAATAAATATTATTTCACAAAATTAACAACAAATTCTCCCCAACACACAAAACAGGTGCATTCGTATTTTTAGAATTATTGTAATTTTTAAGAAAAAGAATTAAAAATGGAGTTCTGCATAATTTAATTTTTGTTTCGTAATCATATTATTATTTTGGTTTCTTCAAGAATTTTAAGAACTCAAACCTTTCTTTAATTAAATTATAGTTACTGAGCAGAAAAGTTCATGATACTGCTCTCACAAAACAATACATACAACCTTTAAACACCTAGCTTTGTTCAGGAGATTTACGCTATTTACTATAATCATTGTAATTCTTTGTTAGCACTATTACTGATAGTTTTAATTATATATATATATATATATATATATATATATATATATATATATATATATAATTAAAACTTAAATAGTTATTAATAATTAAATTAAACATACTGCGATAATAGTAATAGAAATTTTAAAAAAATTTAATACTTCTAACTTGCAGTTAAATTAAAATATTGAGTTAAACAATATTAAGCATAATCAATAAGGTAAAAAATTTCAGGTCATTTACTGAAAGGCCTAAAAAAGAGTATTCCGTCTTTTCCATCGATTTAATATTATACATTATGTTAAGATTTTATACAAAATGGAAATAATAATTTCCATTTTTTGTAAACATTTTTTGAAAAATACCGAGAATTCACTGCAACATCAAAATAATTTTGTTCAAAATATATCAAGAAAGAAATTTAATTAAGAAAAAAAGTTTGAAGCTCTCGAGATGAATTGCATTTGTTCTAAATCTGAATAATTTGATCCTATTTTTAATCAGTTCTTGGATTTTCTACTACTTATTAATTTTGGAACACTGCATCAGTCGATCGTGTAAAAAGAGATTCAATTCTTATGAAAGGTAAACTTCAATTTTAATAAGAACTTGAAAAGACATTTATAATTATTATTATGTATTTTTGAAAATTAAGATCATTACTGGTGAAAGCACAGGCTTGAACGGTCACACAAACGGTCAGTCACATCATACACACATACTTTCTACTATATATATAATATTACATGAATACAGTGGTGCCCCAAATTGTGGACAATTTTGGAAATTTGTATGCTTTTTTTTTTTATCTTTATAAGCTTTAGAAAATGTTAAATTTCACGAAATACAAAGCAGTATATACCATTTTAAAGAAAATTTAATACTGAATTCAATACAAAAATTCAAATATTTGCAATGCAAAAAAAGTTATACGTTCTTTAATCTAAAAAACAAACACAGTAATAAAGTGGTTTGTAATGTCTAATTTTCCTGGCCAATCAATGATCTTGTTCTGGGAACCAATCAAATGTCATCAGAAGCTGACATCATGTTTACAGTTCGGAAAGTCATCATTATGCTTTATTCTGATGAAGGAAGACTGTTTCTTATGTTATTAAATTACATGTGGGAATTGTAAATTTTTTTTATTATTTAATCATGAAGCAATGACATCAAATAAAAGAGTAGATTGGATACCTAGAAGGAAATGTAAGATTAGAGTGTTGCGATAAAGTGATCTTTTCAATGCTGAAATCGCAAGACAGGTGGGTGGGTCAGTGACAACATTTGGAGTACGAAAGCTTTGTTAATGATATCAGGAGAAAAATTCAATAAAAAGAAAGCAGGAAAAGGCAGAAAAAAGTGCATCACATCTGTTGAAGACATAAGAATAAAATGACTATATCACCAAGATAGAATAAAGCCATCAACGGCCATCAGAAGTGAACTGAATGATTCTGGTGTTTCTGTCAGTTAAAGAACAATCAGGAGAAGATTAACAGTTTTATTGGACTAAGAGGTAAAATTCCACTAAAAAGTCTTATCCCAATTCACAGCAGCGCAAAAAAAAGGCTACAACGTGCACATTAATTAGACAGATTATCAGTGGCCACAAGTTATATGGAGTTATCGCGTCTGCAAGAAGAAGCTGAGAATTACTAAACTTGTTAAAAAGAATTTTTGTAAATACTTCGGCGCGCTGTATATGTAGTTGGAATTTATGAAGACGAGTGAATAAAGTTTATTGCAATTTGTTTTTTAGTGAGAATAATCCTTTTTTGAGTTACTTTATTTGCCTAAATACCATAAATCATATTTTACGGGTCAAAGAATCTGAGCATCAAGCATTTAAAGGAAGTTTAAATTAATATACTGTTCTATTAAGTACCGATACAAATGCAACATGGCGTCCATGACAGGACCTGTACAATTCGATTTGTGGACAGTAATTTAAAGAGAGGCAAGTGAATTTTGAACTGGATTATTATTTTGATATTTAAAGTACTTTAAGTTAATTGAAATGGAGCATCTTTAGAAAAAAAAGATTAGTTGCTCGCTCTTCATTTTTACATTTGCATGATTCCATAAACGATGAATTTTCTAAGGCTGTCGGTGATTTGGCTCATAGTTTCTATTTATTGGCTGATTTTGACCTACTTGGCAAAAAGTATAATGAAAATTGTGTACTAAATGGAGAAATTATGAATTTGATGTTGTTTGAAACAGAAATGAAACCAGATGACTTGGATGCTGAAACTTTAGGTGCTAATGAGTGTAACAGAAAATTTAAACGAATCAGCATTATTTTCAAAACCAAAAGTAACAACCATGAAGAAAGCGATGGCTCTAGTTCTGTTCAGAGTATTTCTAAAAGAAAATTTTAGTTACCATTACTTGAATTAAAGAAATTTGTTGGAGAAATAAGTGACTGGCTGCCATTTTGGGGTCAGTTCAGTAAAATTGACAGTGATCCAGATATTGACGATGCAAACAAACGTCAGTATCTAATGCATGAAACCTTCCTCTAGAGCGAGAGAGTTGGTTGAGAGTTTTTAACCATCAAGAGAAAATTATTGCAAGGCAGTGGATTATTTAAAATCACGTTTTAGAAGGAAAGAACTGCTTGTAGAGTTTTATATACGATAATTATTGAAATTAACAATATCTATGAATTCTAGAGATCAAAAAGTGAGAATTACCACCTTGTATGATCGGATTGAAACTCAATTAAGAGCTCTGGAAAGTCTAGGTATGACGACTGAAAAGTATGCAGCAATGCTGTTCCCTCTTGTGGAATCCTGTTTATCGGAAGAAATCCTCAGATATTGGCAGAGAAACAATAATTCAAATGATAAGAAGGGGGAATCAAGGATGGAAAATTTAATGCTGTTTTTGAAAAATGAAGTTGAAGCAGAAGAGCGAATTATATATAATCTGGCAATGAAAGGTATCTTTGTTCAGCAAAATTGCAGTGCCAAGGCTCACCCATTGAAAAGACATACACCTACTACTGCTGGACTTCTTGCAGGAAACCAGAATTTTGCTATAACAACTTGAGTTTTTTGCAATGAAAAGAATCACGAAAGTAAAAATTGTAAACCTGCTTTGAGTTTAGATTAGTCAGAAAAAACAGCAATATTATCAAAAAAGAGCTGTTGTTACAGATGTTTGAAGGTAGGTCATCAAGTGAAGCAGTGCAGAAGTAAGGTTAATTGTTCTCTGTGCCGAAGAAGACATTATAGTGTCATGTGTCCTAGAAAAAAATATTTGGAATTACTAGGTTCCAGTAAAATTGCTAATCAAACAGAAACATCCATGGAAAAGTTTAGTTCTTTAGCAAATCCAACATGTTCTTCTACAAACTTTGGTGGTATTTCTCCATGGAAAGAACATTGAATTTCCAGTTAGAGCCTCAATCGACACAGGTAGCCAGAAATCATACATAAACAAAGAAGCTGCTGCAAAGATGGAATGTGAGCCTATTGGAACTGAAGAAATGATCCACAATCTATGGTGTTGAAAGTCACCAGAAGCATCATCTGTACAGAGTATATGTGAGTAGCTTCCAAAAGGATTATCACTGTACTTTTGAAGCCTTTGATCAAGAAAAATATGTGCTGATATCCCAAGAATGAGTGTTGGATCCTGGACAAAAAAGATTAAAGAAAAAAGGATATACCTAAGTGACCAAGAAGGTTGTTCCCTGAATTCTTCATCTTCAGTACATTTGTTAATAGGTGCTGACATTGCTGGAAAACTTTTCACTGGAAAAATTATGAATCTGTCGTGTGGATTAGTCGCAATGGAAACCCTTATTGGATGGACTCTCATGGGTAAACAGAATAATGAAGAAAAGAATGACAGCTACATGACTGTACTGTCTTTACATGGGAACAACAAAAGCATTGGTGGTCTTTGGAGTTTGGACACTCTTGGAATATTGAATCCTGCAGATAAGCAAAGTCAAATGGAACTTGAGAAAAAAAACCGAAGAGCTTTTTTTGAATTCTGTTAAACAAGATGAAAATGGTAGATATGTTGTTTCACTACCATGGTTAAAAGATGCTCCTGTTCTACCTTCAAACAAAAGTTTTTCTGAGAAAAGATTGAAAAATACAGTTGATAGAATCAAAAATCTTGGAATCCTACGTGACTATGAAAATGTCTTTGAAGACTGGAAGAAAGAAGGTATAGTTGAAGAAATAAGTAGTGAAGATCTCAAGGACTGTAAGTGTCACTATCTTCCTCATCGACCTGTCATAAAAGACAATTCAACAACAAGACCAGTCTTCGATGGTTCTGCAAAATCCAAGGGAAGTCTATCCTTAAATGACTGCCTAGTAACAGGTCCAAACCTTGTGGAACTTATTCATTCTATCGAAAAGTATGGTGTGATCGCAGATATACGCAAAGCTTTTCTACAGATTCGGCTGAATGATAGTTACTGAAGGATTATCTTCGATTTCTTTGGTGGCAAGATGGAAATCAAAATCTTGTCAAAATATATAAACATTGCCGTGTAGTGTTTGGGATTAAATCGAGCCCATTCCTTTTAGGAGCGACATTGGGCCACCTCTTAGACAGAGCTCCTGATTGCTACAAGATGACAGCTGAACACTTAAGGAAATTTATGTATGTTGATAACTGTGTGGCTAGTGTTGAAAACGAGGCTGACTTGACCAAGTTTTTAAAGGAATCCAAAGAAATCATGGCTCTCGGAAAGTTTGATTTACATGGCTGGCAACACAACCCTTTTGAGTCCTTAAGAGACAATTGCAATAAATCTCAAAATGCTTCTACCTTACAAGATTTTCCAGTTCTTGGTCTTCTTTAGAACATTGAAAGAGACACGTTGAAAATTGATATCAGAGGTGACACACAGAGATAATCTGTAAAGGGAAACAAAGAGATATATTTTTTCAAAATGTCACAAAATAGTTGACCCTCTTAGAATTACGGCTCCCATAACTTTAATTCCAAAAGTATTGCTCCAAGAAACGTGGAGGACTAAAGCTAATTGGTATGATACTCTTCCAGAAGAAATTGTACATAAATTTGAAAAATGGGACAGACACATCAGTTAAACAAACTAGAAATACCAAGATGGATTCATGGTCATATGAACTCAAAACATAGTTTGCATGTATTTTGTGACGCCAGCCAACAAGCCTATGCTACTTGCATTTTATTAAGGTCTGTGAACCCACAAGGGGTTGCTTGTCATTTGGTAGCAGCAAAATCACGAATAGCGCCTCTTAAAAATATTTCCATTTCCAGATTGGAGCTATTGGGTTGTTGTATTAGCGTGAGACTTGCCAAAACTATTTTCTCTGACTTAGAAGAACATGGTAATATACCTATTCATTACTGTTCAGATTTGATGAACTGTCTATACTGGATTAAAAATGATGAGCAATGGGCGACGTTTGTGATGAATTGAGTAAAGGAAATTAGATCGGACAGTGAACCTCATCATTGGAATCAAGTACCTGGAAATTTAAACCCAGCCGACTTACCTTCGAAAGGCTGCTCAGTTAGCATATTGATAGCTCGAAGATGGTGGGGAGGTCCGGCCTGGTTAAAAGAGGAAGAAAAAATGTGGCCCATATCTAATTTATCTCCTGACAAGAATATCGTCAATACAGAAAAGAAAAAAATCAGTTGTTGCTTCTCCATTTGTATCAAAATACTTTAAGGAATTCTTATTTAGATTTTATTTATCCAAGAAGCTGTTACGAATTACTGCATGGATGATCAGGTTTTGCAGAAATAGTAGACTTACAAAAGCTTGTCGTGTAACAGACGTACTGACTCCTGACGAGCTGAAAGAGGCAGAAACGAAAATAATGGATTGTTCAAAAGACATCCTTTGTTTACGGTAAGAACGAAGGACTAAAAAATATCCAATATATTGTTGACCAAAATGGATTATTAAGAATGAAAACCAGATTAACATTTCGAGAAGATATTGAAGATTTCAGGTTTCCAATAATTCTTCCTTCAGATCATCCTGTTGTTACAAGTTTGCTTATGTCTGAACATAAATAACTTTTGTACTGTGGTATTCAAATACTAATTGCAAAGTCCAGGAAAACAATAAGAAAGGTTATATGCAAATGTGTTATTTGCAAAAGGTTCAATGCCAGACATATTAAAGTAATGTTTGCTCCTATGCCTGAGGATCGGATCAAGGATGCTTCTTGTTTTGAAGTCACTGGAATAGACATGGCTGGACCAGTCTTTTTGAAAGATGGAAGCAAATCACGGATACTTTATTTACCTGTGCAGTATTCCGGGCTGTGCATCTGGAACTTGTCTCTTCTATGTCTACTGATAAATTTTTACTTGCATTTAGAAGATTTATAGCTCGACAAGGGAGACCAGCTATCATTTATACAGATAACGGTAAAAACTTTGTAGGAACCAAACACCTTCTAAAAAAGGTTAACTGGGATCAAGTAGTTACTGGTGGAGCTGTAAATAAATTCATTTGGAAATTTATACCTCCCTCTTCTCCCTGGTGGGGAGGATGGTGGGAGCGTCTTGTCGCTCTTGTAAAAGATATTCTTAAAAGAGTATTGGGAAAAGCAAGATTAAAGTATGAAGAGTTAAATTCAATATTGTGTGAATGTGAAAATATTATCAACTCTAGGCCCATCACATACGTGTTAGATGACAATGAGCTTGAACCATTAACACCGTCTATGTTTATGAGAGATTTAATTGAATGTGGTGTACCTGATTTTGATCATTTGGAATCTACTAGTCTTCAAAAGAGACACGTGTATAGATTGAAACTTCGTAATGATCTACGTAAACGTTTCAGACTGGGAGTATTTAGGTTATCTGAGACAAAATACGAATAAAATTAGAAAGACTGACGGTATTAAGGTGGGAGAAACAGTTCTTATTGAAGATAAAAATCTAAAAAGACTCTACTGGCCTTTAGGAAGAGTAACTGAGATTTTTCCTGGTAAAGATGGTATTACACGTCTAGTGAAAGTGAAAACAACTAGTGGTGAAAAATTATGTCCTGTGCAATGTCTGTATTCACTCGAGATAAATGCAGTTTCTTCGGAACTTCTTCGACATCCGAGTATCGAAAGGTACAAGAAAACTTTCTCAATGTACGAGAAGAAATCTAAGAAGTAAGACTGCTGATCCTGTGAAATCTAAATTCGATAAACAACCTGTAATAAACAAGAAAATCAGATTGGGAAGAGAGATTAAAATTGTCAAAAGACCTGATCTTTAATTCTTAATTTAGTTTTGAATTTTCAAACTCAAAAAGTGGGAGTGTCGCGTCCGCGAGAAGAAGCTGCGAACTACTAAACTGTTAAAAAGAATTTTTGTAAATACTTCGGCGCGCTGTATTTGTAGTTGGAATTTATGAAGACAAGCGAATAAAGTTTATTGCAATTTGTTTTTTAGTGAGAATAATCCTTTTTTTGAGTTACTTTATTTGCCTAAATACCATAAATCATATTTTACGGGTCAAAGAATCTGAGCATCAAGCATTTAAAGGAAGTTTAAATTAATATATTGTTCTACTAAGTACCGATGAAAATGCAACAGGAGTGATGATTAAGATATAGTTATTCGATAGTGATAGGCGAAAATGTGTAAAACGCAAGAATAGAAGGGCTACATCCTGAGTGCATTCAGGCAATTTATGAACTTGTCACTTAGTGTTATGATCTGGTCATGATTGTCAACAGATGGAATTGGTCGCCTTCTTGACATCCATAGAATACTGAATACCAGAAAAGACAATAGCATTACACTGGAACCAAAATTTCTACCTTCCGTCAGGGATGTCTTTCCCAACAATGTTTCATTTATTTTTCAGCAGGATTCTGCTTTCTGCCACATCGCAAAATTATCGAAAGATTTGTTTCCTACTAAGAGCATTGAATTGTTGCCCTGGCCATGAAACAGCATTGACCTCAATTGTATCGAAAACTTTAGCACCGTTTGAAAGCTCTTGTCTGAATGAGACGTCCATCAAATAAAAAGGGAACTAATTGAGGCTATAATTATTTACTGGCATCATGTAATAATGGAGGAAGAGCTTAAAACTATCGTCAGCTCAATGAAACATCAATATGAAGCTGAAAAAAATGAAGGCTATCCTACTAAGTATTGATAATTCACTGCAACCATCTCTCTATCTCTCTCAGTATCTAATGTATATCAATAACTATTGAAGCTTAACTTTTTTGTATTGTAAATATTTGAATTTTGTTTTTACATTGAATTCAGTATTAAATTCTCATTAAAATGATATATACGACTTTGCATTTTGTGAAACTTAACATTTTCGATATGCATACAAAGTTAAAAAAAACATAAAAATTTTCAAAAGTATCCACAATTTTTACCACCACTATATATATATACAGACATCCGTTTTTTCAGAATATTCTCTGTTCAATTGATTAAAACATTGAACTTTTTTTATAAAAAAAAGATGAAGGTTGGAAATAAACCTGTATTGATTCGTATCATTTGAGTCAATTAAGAAGTCTGTAAGTGAATACCTCATGAATATTGAATCACTGCAGATTAAAATTTTTGTTTTCCTTGTAAAATGTTTTAAAGAATTCTTATCATTCATGCCGCAGAAAAAGATAAAAATATAAAGTTAAATACGTGAAGTAAACGAAACACATAAAGAAGCTAATTTATTCAATTCTTTATGTTTAGAGCTTTAGAAGAAGAAATTTTATACAAGGATTTCATAAAATTTGCATCAAACTGTTATGTAGGTTATTTTGAAATTTAACTGTTTTTTAAAAGGGCTTTTTATATGGTTGCCTTTTATTTAAAAATGATATAACAATTTAATCTTCACCAGTCATAATATTATTAACTTATTTTCAGTCGAAATTGGTTTGGATAAATTAAAAGTTTGGAGAAAGATTTTATTGATACTCTTCTACTCCTCCAGTAAATTATAATATCTTATACACATCTTAACTTCCTTTCATACCTTGAGGCATTATTATTTATGTTTTCATAATATTGTGTATATTATGAAAATATACACAATTCTTAACATTATACAATATTCAAAATATAGTGTATTTCATAATATTGTGTAGAACTTCAACAGTTAAGAAACCACAATATGAATATGAACCAATAAAAGATATATAAGAGAAAACGCCTCTTAAAAGAAGCATAACTTTTTCTTGTTATCCATACATTTTATTTATAATTCCAGAATAAAAAACAAGATACAGCTAATACATCCAGAATGAAAGTGTCAGTGAACCAAAATTCGACCCTGAGTTGTTTTCTTTCAGGGCGAATGATCTAACAACAGATATATTCCAGAACGAATTTCTCAAGGATTATTTATATTGAGCAACAATAATGGGATATTTCACAATAATTTACGACATAAAAAAAACTATATATGGACAATAAAAAAAACGTCCAACTGATGAGAAAAGGAGATAATTCAGAGAGATTAAATGATTACTTTAAAATTACTAGAAATAGATTTTATTGTATATGTAGAAGGATAACGTTTTTAAGCCCTAAAATTTGCTTTTTACGCACAAACTGTAAAAACGCGTCTGCAAATATCAATTTTGAGCTCTAAGTAAGGAAACTACGTCCAATTTAAAGAAAACAAGGTAAATGTAATACAAGACAAGAATTTAAATTGATATTAAATGGGAGAAATGGGGAATTAGGTGCATAATTTACAAAGTTTTGCTTTAATTTCGAATCCTGGAGAAAGTTCTCAAAAAAACTGTTTTTATCATTCCCATTTTAAATATTTAAAAAAAACCTTGAATATAATTCGAATGAATTAAACAAATTTAAACTTTTTTCGCTCTATGAGGAAATAATATTTCTATATATATAATATATATATATACATACATGTATGTATTATAATCATTACATACACACACAATACATATATATATATATATATATATATATATATATATATATATATATATACATATACACACATGTATGTATTATAATCATTACACACACACACACACACACATATATATATATATATATCCAGCACATTCGAAAATATCTTTTGAAATATAGTTGTGCTGTGTCATCGTTTGCTTTTTACAAATCAACCGCAATAAATATTCGCTTGCACAAGCATTCTGTGCTCGGTTGAAACTTATTCACCAGAGCTCTTGAATTACCTAAAAACTTATTTATTTTGTAACTGAAAGATTAGAGCGTAGAACAAAGTGAGCGCCATTTAGGAAGATTTTGACGTAAATTCACATTAGTCTTCTATTAACGAACCTGACATCTATGAGGTGAAACAATTGCAAATAGCACTAATACAGGAAACATGAATTTTTTACTAGCTCGATTTGAATCATTGTAGGAAATCAAAAATTTCACATCAAAACTACAAACGTGATATTAGTTTATTATTATTTACGTTCGAATCCATTAATCATTTTGGAATTCATTTGAGTGATTCAGTATATATCAAGACAAAAAATAATTCATCTTATACCATGAACTGAACATTATATATTAATTTAAATATATAATTGTAAAACATTACAAATTAAAGAGATAATCATGTATGAATAATAGAAGATAACAAAGCATTATTTGAAGAGAAAACTGTTATCGCTAATGGAATTTATTTTTAAAAAATATTGAATTCACTATTCAAAATTTCTTACAAATTTGAAACAAATGAATAATTATTAGAATCTTTACTATTGTATCATATGTAAAACGAAACTAAAGTCATACAATGAATAAAAACAAATATTACAGCAATATATTTTGATATTATTATGGATAAAAATATTTCCAATTACACTTTGTTTACAATACTCCTGTAAATAAAACACTGCCATGATTTTCAATAACAATGTATTGCTCAAATTCTCTACTATATAATAATCAGTAAGGATACAAATGCAAACAATGTTACATTTAATATTTTTAAATGTTATAGAAATTCATCTAAAGAAATGAGACATTTTTTCTGCTATAAGTTAGGCAAAAAAAAATACCTGTAGAAAGAATATATTTTAAAATAAAGCACTTGGTGGGAAAATGCAAATTTAAAATTTCATTATTTAACTTCAAACTAAAAAAGGTCTCTTACTAAAATATTTGCGAGTATACTTATTAATCATTCTTAAATTGCTTACTTTTATGAATGATATCAGTCTTCTATGATCATTTTTCACCTATTATGTGTCATTTATCGAATGAATGAAAAATTTAAATAACCGTAAAGAAAATTTTTTAATAATTTAAACCCTTCACAAAAAAGATTGGTAAATGATGATGTAAAAATAGTTATGTACTATTTTTTAAATCATCATTTGAAATCTTTCAACACATGAAGTTTCTGTTTTAAGTTAAAATTAAATTTAATGGATTGTTTCTTTATAGAATATTGCCACTATGTAGATGAAAAAAGAAATTTTTTAATCAAAACAAATTTAATGCATCTTTCATTTGATAAATTATTACAATGATAAAAAAAATAGTAATTATATTTTTAATAGAAGACAATTTAACTAATCATTTATTTTATAGATTATTCAATCGATGATTTAAATAGAGTAATTCGATTGCATATGATCATTATTGCATTGATAAATATAATGTAAAAACAGCAATTATGTTTCAAATTAAAGATAATGTTAACAAATCGTTTGCTTTTTAGATTATTCAAATGATGATGAAAAATAGTTATGTTTATATTGAAAATCATATTCCAAGAATTGTTAATGTAATAGATCAGTGCAATGACATTTATTTTATAAACTAATATATATTATAATTGCATGCTGTGGTATAAATATTACCAGTTAAAAGTTTCTCCAAGAAGCCTTGTAGTTTAAACGTAATGGACAATATTATTCTCTAATACTTTTATTGCTTACAATCATGCTAACAAACTCAGAATAAAATGTGTCGTCATCGATAGTATATATTTTAAACGTTCATTATAAACCTTTGATATATAAAGTAAAAGTGAACTTTAAACTTCTAACACGATCAATAAGCATTTCCAATCAACACTGAAACACGATTAAGTAAGATAACATGTTTATACATTCCAGACATGCCATTTTTCGAACTTCAAAACTTATTTTAAGGAATCTAAAAGGAAAATTTGAGGTTTGGATTACCCTATTGTTCTATTGTAAGATGTTATTAAATTGGAAGAGGATAAAAAAAAATTAGAAGTTCTTAGTTCTTTTCTTCTCCTTATAATACATGAGCCATGTTGAGTAAATATTAATATAAGAGCTTCTGTTTTGGCTATAATATGTATTATTTCATGTGTTGAAAAATTTCAAATGAAACTTATTTCTGTTGGTACGTATTGCATTTTTAAAGCTAGTAAATGAAATATTTTGAATTTAAGGGCATATTGGAAGATATATGCACAACATTTTAAATTATTTATTTATAATTTTCATAAATTTCAGAAACTTATAAATATAATAATATGTTGTAGAATTTATTTGGAGAATTTAGTATCTCTACAAATTTCAAATTGTAATTCAGAAACAAGCATCCCATTTCGTACAAATTACGTTTTGTCATCTTTTTCATCTAAACATTTAAGAGAATACAAGGATATAAAATGTAAATAACAGAACTTTGTCTAGATATATATTCATGATTTTTTTGTTTCGTTTTATTTTATTTCCTTTTCCCCTTTATTTAGTTAAACGGTGATTTTTTTTTTCAGAGTTAATGTTATTTTGTTTCATTTCCTTTATATATATATATATATAGATATATAATCCGTGAAATATGTGTTCATTTTTCAATTCTTTTCAAAAGTTTAGTATTCCACTGATCATATATTTAATTTTCTTCGTTCCACAGAAATGTATTTTTAAAACAATAATTTGCAAAGTCATACTTTGTTCATATTATTTGTTTATTCAATGTGTGGATTAAAAATATTATCTCGTTAATATACTGAATTTGTTCGGACGTTTGTGTCAATTTTTTCCAGACATAATTTTTGGCTGTTCATATTAAACATACATACCATCTACAGTTACTAGCGACATGTTAAAACTTTACAATAAGTCTATAAAACAAAATAAAGTGTCATTTTTCTTATGTCAGCAAAACAATTTGTTTTTGTCAGGCATTTTAATTGATAGCATCCTGTGATCTGCTAGTTACAATTACATATTTCTACTTATAAACTAAAGACAAAAAGAAGCGATTTTAATGTTCTTCTTATTCTTTTAATATAAAACATTATTTTTTAATCTTTTCTGATTATTCCCTGCGAAAGCATTCAGAAATATTATAAGTTTTATTTTTATTTGAGACGAGAAGTCTTTATTTTTCTTATAACTAGTCTAAAAAAAGCCGGCTAAATATATTTAAGATATTTTCTCAGTATTCTTTAATTTGGCGCTATAAAACTGCTAATAAATAATATTTCTTTTAATTTCATTATTATTAATTATTTTATACTGATATATGATGTGTGATTTTAATGTTCATAGCTTAAAAATGTTTTATAAGAGGTTCTGAAGGTTAAATAAGAGATTCAAAAATATATTATCCTACGGTTACCATAGAAACGCATTAAATGTTAGAAAGGTTAATGTCAAAAAAATTATTAATTAATAATTTTATTACAAAAAATAATTAAAGAATAATTTTAATTTGCTGAACATTTTAATCTTGATGGACATATTGCCGCAATAAAATACTATATATTACCAGATAAATTAAATAACTGTGTTACCTATATGAGAAACTGAACTGATGTTCTCAACAAAAATATATTTTATTACTTTTACACTAATTTTCACAGTCGTTTATTCTCAGTTTTAAAATCGTCGTAAAAAAATATGTTATGTACTTATTTGGTTTCATGCATCAAATGCAATGTATGTCAGTGTTTCTTTCGTGAAGATTAAAGAATATCTGCATAAATATGATTACACACTGCATGTTAATATATACTTCATAAAGTAATTTGTAGCCAGAATTTTTCTTCGTTTTTTTCTTTATTTTTTTCTGCAATATAAACGTTGTAAATATAGTGTGTGTTTTTTTAAATATATAAACTCTATCTTTTAAATATTCCTCTATGAACATGTTGACTGTAAAACATATAATACCTTTCAAATATATTATTTTGCTTAAATACCGGCATTTCCGAGCGAGTTTTTGCGAATCCATTATGCCCTGATACTTATTCATTTGCTTCTGTAACAACTAGAAATACATATTAACACCGCTTCAAAACATTATTCGAATAATGGAGCGGATCAGATTAATTTATTCACTTCAATACCTTTCTGTTTCAAAGGCTTTCTTTTAAACTGTGTTTCGAAATTCCAAATATCATAAGAATGGCAGAATGAAAATAAAAAATAATATCATTCAGACATGAATTTATCATAGACAATAATCTTCCGCATATGTTAACTTTAAAATAATGCTTAAACAACTATTACAATTAATGTATATCACTGATTCAATGTGAAATTGTAAAATAACAGAGAGCGAAGGGGGAAAAAAACATTTGTTCCATAAACAGTTGTTAAATACTTATCTCACATTAAAAATACAAAATAATCATGTCAAACCGAGTTACCCTGTTGTGATGCATAAAGGGGGCGTGGTTAAATTTGATTGTGTTGGCATCTTATTTTTGTTTGGACATCGCTGAGGCGCAATGTCTTTTTGTCTAATTTTATACTTTCACGGTTGAAATAAATGGAAAATCTCACCTCCCCCTGCTACTATAGAATTGAGGGCTGCCAGTGAAGTGGCCTGCACGATGACACTGTTCCCCAGAGGGTGACCAGTGACCACCGCGTGTCCTGATGGTGCCACTAACACACCAGAAGTGACAAGCTGTTGGTGTTCCTGCTGGTTCATGGTGCCCACACGCTCTCATCCGTCAGCTGGAAAAGAGAAACCAACTACAACTGCTGCTGCAGGGTTCAAATTTCACACAAAGGTTGAAAGTTCGAGTCTTGGAAAAGGCAGTCTACTCCGTTGATCAGAACAGAGAATTGTCGCGTCGGGAACAGTCGCGTAACGATATCGCTCTGTGGTTGCAGAAAAAGGAGGCGCCACCGGTTGGATTATTTGATTTTGGAAGTCACCAGATAAGGGAGATGGCTTTTAATTTTCCCCCTCCTCTGGCGGTGTGGAACAGTTCGCTATCGGCCAGCGATCGTTTTGAAAAACGTTGCGGTGCATAACTCAGATGTTTTAATTTGCTTGAAATGGTGGTAAGTAGTCTCGCGTATTCAGTAGATGCGACAGACGACGAGTTTCCGTTTTGGTTTGTCGATTTTCAAACATGAGTGCTTGTTCGCCATCTTGGTGGTTTTTCTAAAGTATTTTGCGTCGTGGAATTTCCAGCATGTGCTAATTGACATGTCTCTCTGAAAAAATTTGGAATGGTTTAATTCTGTTGCAAAATGAAAGAAAGATCTTGTTATGTGCATTTTGTTTTATTTGCTGGTGGAGAAATTTGCATGCTTCGAATAAATTTTAATGTTTGTGTTTTGGCGAAGCATGGGAAAAAAAATTCAGATTTCAAAATAATTTTGAATTTTACTTTGCTTTTGCAACCTTTTCTTGCTCAAAAAAGATCAAAATGTTTTGATTGTGTTTGCAGTAGAAAACTACACTTTAATAAAAGTATTTCAG
>BMAW01039171.1:565428-662721 GCA_019974015.1 Nephila pilipes
TGATTGTGTTTGCAGTAGAAAACTACACTTTAATAAAAGTATTTCAGACTTCGGTTTTAAGGGTAATGTGAAAATGGTACTAAATAAATTCTAAAAACAAAATCTGTACTGAAATGACAAAAATCAATACCTTTTTTTTTTGTATTTTTGATTTAACTTACCATTTCATAAATAATATTATGATATTCAAGGATTGAAAGAATTAAATAACATTGATCTAAGATGTCTCCACCATTTTTTACCTTATATAACAAATCACTTCAGTTTTACAAGCAAAATTTACCTGTATCGTTGTATCGTCTGTTTTATTTTTTTTCCCGTATGAAAAGGAAGTCTTCTTACTTTTTAATTTACTTAAAAATTTAGATAGATTAAAATGGGAGGGGGGGGGGAATTAGAGTTTTTATGCTTATCAGGATTCGATTTTTCTTTTCCCTCTTTATAAAGCAATATATATATTCTAATATTGGCAGAAAAATTGCTTTTTAACTTTTTGTTTTTTTTAAAGTTTTGTTGTTTTGAAACAAGTATATATCAGTAATACCTCCCAATAAGAGACATCCACCGGACCACTATATATAAATATATATATATATGTGTGTATGTGTATATATGTATACATTAAGTGGTCTTAATGTATATATATCTGGTACTTATATATACATTAAGTGATTATATATATATATATATAATCTTTGTTTCCAAGTAATTTTATTTTGATTCAGATAGAGATATTATTAATTTGCTCCGATATTGAACCATATTTGATATGTTATTTCTGATAAAATAATTAATTTAATATTCATCAATTGTACCTGTTTTGATAATACAGGTTGAAAAATGCACTCAAAATTAAAGTATTAGTCAAATATTTAAAAATGATAAATATATGTGTATTGTACAGCGAAGAATTTTTTCGGAAATAAATATATATTTTAAACAATGACAATTTTTCACATTTCATTAAACATTTTTCATTCCACTCTTAACAGCGTATTCAAAAATTGAATATAACTGTATTTTTCAAAAATCATTGGGAAAAATTCAAATAGTCAATTAAAAATGCATTAAATATTTTATTAAAATCTTAAAATACAGTCACACACATAAGCTAAGCCTTGAAAAAGGCCACAACCACAGTTTATTAACAGATGAATTCTACGAATTCTACATGAATAATGCCTTAAATTTTGAGATCGAATGCCGCAGTTGTTTTGTTCAATACTTGGTACAAATACCGGGAAGCTGAGAATATTTAGGATGAGGCTGGCAAGAATATCCCCAAGCACATGTGCCTGCTAAATTGAACATTCCTCCGCAGTTTTCGCCAGGACCCTAAGGAAAAAAATACATGAAAACAAAATATTTCTCAATAAAACTAATAGTAAAAAAAAATTAGAACATATCATAGTGGTTATCCAAACTAATGGAAGTATTGTAGCACCTCTATATTAAAAAAAATTATTTATATACTCATGAAACAATAATCAATTGAATAGAATTCACGTAGTAAGAATAACCTTAATATCCTTTATTCAAGTTATGGATTTTTAAAGTTTGTTCCCTATTTTACTCTGTCTGTGAAAAACTTGCCACATTCTTCTGATAATTCAGAAGAATGTGGCAAGTTTTTATACTAAATAATTGTATATTATACTAAATTAATATATCACTTACCAATTCACTCGGGTTCGAGTGAGCAGAATAACTGGAGATGAGGATTAAGAGTACTTAACCGAAATTAGAACTATCCTAGCTATGATCCGAAATTCCTTGACAAACAGTTTCCTTCAGATATAAATTCAGCTCTAGAAACTAACTTTATCTATTTCTAATTTGACTATTTTTTAATTTCTTCGTTGCTAAAAAATTCAATTTATCCAATCCATTCGCTATACTTCATAATTTCAATCCTATCTGCTTAAGTCGAGTTTCATTTCACTGGGAGGAATTTCGAATTCAAGCCTAATCAGAAAGAAACCCAAAGGATTGGATGAGGAGGAAACTACAATAGAACCCAATATCATAATATAATTTCTATAATACATTTATTTATAAATCTGTTGCATTTTTTTATTTACATACTCAGCATTTCAAATCTTTAATACAAAACGCTTGTGGAATCTACGCAATCCCATTATAAAATACAACTGAAAATAGAATTGAGAATTGGAATAATAAATTAATTCTGAGGTTGTTGTTTCCCATTCCCCCTCCTTCTTCACTATTATAAAGTTCTCAGTTCATTTGTATCGATTTCTTCATTTTATGAATTCAGTTTTCCCACGAAAAATTATCGACTTTCAGATAACTCTTATTACTTTTTTCATGCTTATTTGAGAACAAAAACAATTATCTCCTGATAAAAACTAAACAGTATTAATCACTACGAAAAAAAAAATCCAAATATCAAGCAAGTATCACTGTTTAAACAAGAAAATAAATTCAAAAAACATAAAACAAGACAGACATTTTTTGTCGCTAAATTCGCACATACACACATTTAAAGCATTAACATAGATCAAGAAATAAATGAATAATTCTAAGTGTGGATTTATAAAAGGGAACATAAGTTTTGATAACGAATCTACCGTAAGCAATCCAAATGAATTTGATTAAAATTAAACATTTTGTAATTTTATTACTTGTTCTGCTGTTAGGGTAGGTAATCGCTTGAAATTTTCTTAAAGTGCATTATTAAAATATTTTGACTTGGAAAATAATATGATTCTTAGAAAATACATGTGAAATATTTAGGTTATTATCTTTTTTTGTCAATTATTTTATCTAAATGTTAATATTGTGATACGCTTATTTCTGTAAATAGTATAGATTTAAGATTTCATAAGCAAATTTGGGTTTTCATCGGATTAGCAAAATAGCCTTTTGATAGCATTCACAACCAAAGGCCTTATCATTAGCGTACTTGAAATTATAAAATATTTCTTTGCTTTTTTCTTTCTAAAATTCTTAGATGTTAATTCTTTGAATTGATCAAGTAAAACTTCATTGTGTAACCATCATCTTCCACATGTAAACTTGTTTCTGTAAAAATTCGTTTTTAATTTTGAATAAAGTCTGGAGTGATGGCTCTCCCGGGAGAATGAATACAGTTGCCTTTGATGGATAAGCTCAATATCATTTGAATAAACTAAAGCTATGAAGCAGGAATTTCTTATCCATTCTGGAGTATTCATGATCAAGAAGTTTATAAAAAGAAGAAGTTGCTTGTAGAGGAAGAAGATTTTTTTTTTTATCAAACAGTTTATATATATACAACGACTCAATAATTTCTTCCAAAATGGAGCCCCTTGAACTCAACTGTTATACGCAACTTTTTGATAATAGTAGAAATAATTCATTTATTAGTACACCTTAAATTCCAAATGAAAAATAAAATTCTATTGGTTTAAGTCTTAGCTCTCTAGAGAAATGCTATGAATCACATCAGTATTGTCCAATGCGTGCATGTGCGCAATGTGTAGCCTCGCACTGCCTCAACTCTATGAATTATGAAATAAATCGGGAATGGTTTCCTAAAATAGTTCACTCTTAATTTAGATTGCATCCCTTCCCCTTCTAAATTAAAAAAAAAAAATCTCGGTAGAGGAGAGTTATCAAGATTTTACGGGAAATGTTTCCTGAAACTGTTTGTTTTTAATATAGATTGTACCTCTTCTTCTGGATTAATAGAATATTTAGTTGGTTGGAGAGGGGGGGGTATACATTATCAAGATTTTGTAACACTAAAATTCAAAGGTAACACTAGTTTTAGTTCCTGTAATTGTCTTTCATGATTTCTTTTCTTTTCATTTTATTAGATATTTTTCCAATAAACATATCATCAAAATATGATCTAACAAGCTATTTTTCTATATTGTTAGTGGGAACGCCATTAATTTTAAAGAAACTGAATGTAAAGAAACTTGATAGACCAAAAAAATTCATATTAATGCTGATTTATATATGGACTATAAAGTTATTTCGTTATTTTCTCTATTAAACTATCCCCACTTTTATTCATTTTAGCCCTTGTAAAAATAAATGTTTTGATACTGATATATATTTTGTCCTTAGCTCTCTCGCTGTCTCTTAACTCTCTTACTATACAACAAAGGAAATGTGGTAAAATTTTAAAAATGAAACACACACACACAAATTTCTTCATTACCAATTTTCACAACCGATTTCAGTTTAAAGCACTTTTTAACAGTGAAATAAATAAAGCTTTATTTAATTAATGATTATTATTTTTGCCTGGTACTTTTATGAATGGCATAACTAAGCGTTTTTTAATTTTAAATTTAATTTTATTAATTTAACTTTAACGTATTTATTCATTTCTTAATGAATGATTTTTGCGTATTCTGATCAGCACTAACTTACATTCTTTTTGGAAAAAAAATGAAACTCCCTAGAAAAATAATCCGATCGTCTCAAAATTTCGCGTACAAATTACTTTATGCCAAGTATGCAAATGATTATATTTTTAAGGCAAATAATTCTTAACTTCGGTCGCAGCGCGTGTTTCTCTACATCGCAATTGGCACTTTATAAAATGTACAACAATTGAGAACTTTTATCATTTCCTTTGACGACACTGCACTTCATTGGATGCACAACTAATAATGCATTGTCTAAGGCTTTTAACTTTGTCAAATACCTTATAGCCAAATGGACGATTTCGAAAGTGGTAACTTAGTCCGGATGCGTGTAGCTGATCGGTTCTTCCGAGCAATAAGCCAGTACCCGTACAATATGGATATAGCTGTGCAAGCGTGTAAGCAGCAGTAGTTGTTGCAAGCAACTCATCAATGGAACGATGGCTTTGAAAGACCAAAATGCTCGAAGTCGAGGCAAGATATTCACAAATATTTGTATATTTTATAACCAACATTAATAAACTTACAAAGTAAATGTTTTTTTCAAATTATTATGAGTAAAGTTATCGACAAGTTCGACGTATTAACAGCAACGTTTATATTTAGAACTTGTTTGCATTATGCTGACCGAGTCGATTTTGTAATTATTCGATAAAAAAAATATTACATTTATAAAAAAAAAAAAGAAAAACATTCTTGAAACACAACATACTTTTGCACATGCGTAACAGCATTCACAGACATCCGGGACCTCTCCGAATTCGCAGTCATCCAGTTCTAAACAGTCATAGTCTTCGCACGCAATTTCGCTGCATAGTGCTTCACGGTCGTCATCAAAAGCTCTGGAGGAGAAAAATCGAATAAAAATTCAATTTTTAGTGAAATATATTTGTTCCTATTTGTATTTAACACAAGCAATTATAAGTACGGTTAACACATGAGTATTGGGTAAATTTGTAAATTTTGAGGTAACACTGCTGTAGAAGCAGCGCAAGGGCCATTGGAGTCAGATCTCATTCAAGTGACGAGGATGGCATTTGACCTCCCACATCATGCTACTTTTGGAGGATATTGAAACCCCATTCCATTTCATGTGCAGTAGCCCCCATTCTTCCGGACGACGGATCTTAAATTGAAACAAGACTTCTACACCTAGCTTATGGCCGGGGCAGCAGAGTGGTCATGGTTGCGAGCTTAGGGTCGACTTTTGTTTCAGATGAGTCCTGACGCCACTTAAGACCATCGTGAAAATGGGCTGATGCACCTTCACTGGCCAAAAAAATGTGTTTTTCTAAAGTTTACATTTAAAAGAGATGATCTTAAAGTGAAAACCAAAACTCTCTTAAAAGAGGAAGATAGCATTAATAGCCACGTGCGTTTCATTATTTTGCAATAAGAAAGGCTGCATTGTCTTCAGGTACCTTAGTTCATTTTTCGGTTAGTAAATTTAAATCCTTATTTTTTTTTTATATTTATAATTATAAGAATTGTGTACTAAATTTATTATTCACGAAACCTTTGATGTCTTCTAACGGCCACGGTAATTGAAAGGTCATGGCAGAAAGGTCGTTTCCGGTGATGTTTCAATCGATTGTGTTCGAATCCTGATTTTCATAAAAATTCGTCGTATAGAGGGACTGATTCATGTTAATTCGATCGAAATATTATTGCAAGAAAAAGAAATAAAAGTATTAAATTAAATATATATATATTAAATTGGACAATAATCCATCACCATCTTTTATTTTTTAATGCGATGCTATTATAAACTATCCAGAAAATACAAACATTCTTAAGTACAAAAACATTGCTAATTTTTAGCAGCAAAAAAAATAAATAAATAAAAGCAAGCGATTGTGTAATTAAAATTCAAATTAGAGTTCGAATATTAAACTAAAATCAAACGATAAAATAATAAAGTGAATAATAAATTATTAAAACTATCACCAACATTCTACTCAGATATTAATACCAAAGCAAACGACAAATTATTAGATTAAGTACGAGTATATCTTGAGAAAAATGTAACTATTGTTTGCATAAAATGAAGTAAAAGCAAATCTTTACATATTAACCAATTCTCAACGCCCCCTATGACATTCATTCTGATATAATTTCCATGGTCATTTTGGTATCGCCCAAAATAGAATGGATCCTGAAAAAGAGTGATAAATAATAAAAATCAGAGTGATAATTTAATAAAAAAAAAGTACATTCGACGTGTTTTTTAAAAAAAATCGTTGGCTTTTCATTGTGATCCTCGTAGTATTTATTACAAAATTATCCAATTTTTCATAATTTAAGACACGTGTTTCTCATGACTGAAAACTCAAGAATGACTCAAAGATTTTCAAATGCAAACTGAAATCGTTGTAGTAAAATAAAGGATTTCTCTATAGTTACATAATTTCAGAACTTTTTTAAATACTAGTTTCCAAAAAATTTCAATAAAATTGCTAACCACACATCCTCTTAAAAATTTCGTCCAATTATTCCTCATTTCTCTCTACTCTTTTAACATATCAAGATACTTATATAATATTTTTTATGTATCAAAAATCCGCCTTCCGAACATAGTTTTGTGGTAATAAAGTATACCGTTTCTGAAAAAAAATGACAGTAAATCATCACTTGCTGACTTAGTGATAATTCATTATTAAAGAATTTTATGTGTCTGGTTTTAAAACTGTGCCACTTTTTTCTATTATAGCACTCTATTTCTTTAAGTGTTTTATGGTACTTTTTTTTAAAAAGTTTTTATCACCCAATTTTCTTTACTTAATGCTTTGAGGGTAATTTACAAATATTTTTGACTTTTTCATAAATAATTATTTCGCATCCCTTCATGCACGGCAAGTATGTCAAATCCAAAATTTTATGCTAGTCAAATAAACAAGGTTCAAATTTACATGAACCACAAAAAAAAAACCCTCAAATTTTATATAAAAAAATTATTTTCAAAAGAACTTTAATAGAATGAACAATAACAACGAAACAATGAATATTTTTGTCCCGTCTTAACATTTCCTTTCTGCTTTAATTCTTATTTCGAAAGGCTATCTTGCTTTAAGTGATAATTTTGAATCAGGAGGAATCTAGTAATCCTAGACCTGGAGAAGAAATTTCGTTTTTATTTGTGTAAATAACTACTCTCTCATATTGATAAATATTTCGAAATAATTTTTTTTTTAAAAAAAGAAATTTTTGAATATTTTAAAACCTCGTATTTGTTAAACTTTAGATGCGCTAATATCCTTGAATTTTTTGAAATTTGAAAATTGAATTGGTTATTGGCAAACATTGTTGGCGCTTAATTTGGCGCGCTTCTATCTCGTTAGGCTTTTTGCTATGTAGTTCAGTTATAGAATAAAGCTCGTAAAATATTGTCTCTTATATTGTTAGGATCACTGATAATTTATTTAGTGTTTCGGTTGCTTGCTTGATCCAATCGATTGTTTTTTAAAGTCGCTCTTAGAAGCAACACGACAGTTATAAATGAGCCTCGAAACTTTGAATCTCATTTAAGTGACAAGGACAACACCTGAGCAGTGTTTCTTGAACAATTCATATCAAAAGAGTAAAAATATGAACAAGTTTCGGTCATGTTCTAAAATTTAATAGCATAGCCCATGTTTGAATTGAGCAAAAATAAAAATTTCAGTTTATTCCTGTTTCGCATCATACAAACGTCGTGATTCCTTATTAATACTTTAGCAAAACTAAATATTGTAAAGCTTAAACCATGAATTTTTTTATTCAAATGTGAATATTAGCTGTATTATTAAAATAATTGCTGAGAGGGCCAGTAGTTTAGTTAGAAAAAACTTCCTCTTGTTTTGAAATATTTTTATAGTTCTTATCACCAACTTTTCAGCACTTATTATATCGAAATGTCTTACTTTTAATATATGTAAAAGATCATAAATTCCAATTAAAGATACTAATTTGAAAGTAAATTATTTAAAATGTCGCATATGCAATCATTTCACACAGTATGACTTTTCAATTTTAAAAACTACACTTAAGAACAGTTTATTTGTATAGAATTATTAATGTATATGTAATCAAATATTATTGAATTACACCTTTTCATGGCTCCAAATTTCGACGAACTTTTGTTCTATTAATTTCAAGTAACTCGTGTTTCTGTAAATTCGTAAAATAATCTAATACACAAGTTTACAAATCTTATGTCAACAATCGGCTGACCGAAATGTATACAACTCAAGAAATCCAGATCCACAGATTCGGTGGGAACCGGTCGAATCTTGCCATTGCACCAATAAGAAAATTCGTATTCTTATGCGTTTCGTTATAAGTGCGCAATGTGTATAAAAGATAAGAAGAAACCGCATCGATTGTAATTTTTATATACACAATTATTCAGTTTTATTTACTGTTTCAACAGCCTGGAAATTGATGAAAATGGTGTTTTTATAACACGAGAATCATAAATGTACAAAAATTCTAATACTTCTTTATCGTGATCTTTCTAATTTTATACTTTATTCAAAATAAGCATAACAAACAAATGTGTGAATAGTTTTCTTTTAAATGCATGTACAGCCGTGAACTCTTAGTTAATTTATATTGACGCTAAAAGATTTAGGTGCTAAATATATTATATTTGCTAAATTAGGTGGTAAAAGATATAGAACACTCTAATGTACTAAACGATCTTATTTAATTCTTTCAAATATAAGGAAAAACAAAAATTCAATTTGAAGCGACTGCGTCACTCGAAAAGTCGTAACTACTGAATCGTTGTCAACGTTTTATCTGTAGTTGTAATTTAAGCAAAATTCACTCAAGGCTTAGTGTTAAATGTGTTTTATCAACCATATTAAACAACGCATTTTTAAAATGTTCAATCTCAATTTTAAAAAAAAGCAAACGAGGTTTGTTTGAAAAGTATTACTTTCATGGCTATAGCTAATTTTTATTTGTTACCAAATTTTCGTAATTCTTGTAGTATCTGAAAGGCACAAAGAAGCTTCAATAAAATGCGTTTTCTTTGATCACAGGTGTCGTGGTTATGCCGAAAACTGAAAAATATGGTGACCCACATGAAGTTGAAGCAGCAAGGAGTCATTGCGCCTTACAGTTTTCACCCCTTCCATAGACGAAAGGGCACCTTAAGGCTCATCGCTTTCATTCTTACGACGAAGTGAAAGCTGCTATTAACTGCTGCTGGTGGATTGTTTATCAACGGCGCACTTTGAAGCAACACGAGGGCTATAGTGACGGACCTCGTAATTTTGAACCTTTGTCAAGTGACGAGGATGACATCTGATCTGGTATCTCCTTCTCCACATTTCCATAGCACCCCAATGGGATTACTTGGAGCATCGACGAATTTAACGTGCATCGGCCTCGCTACACAGTGGGTCTCTAGTGGCATCAGGACTTGACAAAAACAACGCAGTCGCGAGCTCACGACTATAATCACACGGTTACTGCAGCCATTGTCTTCTCTGAAGAGCGACCACTCTTTCAAGACTATAATACTCTTATACACTGTGATATGTGTTGGGATTATTTTTTTTTACTTCCTTACACACACACTTCCTTTACTTCTTTACTTATACTTTTTTGTTAATTTAGTTAATAATTATTAGATTACAGTTCACAGTTGTCCTAAGACAAAAACACATCAGGTTGTATAACAACAACAATTTATTTACACGAGTATCATCTCGCTCGCTTACAACAGTTCCGCTCAGAAATTTGGTCAGGACTCGTCTGAGGGGATCATGTGACATCAAACACTCTCCCCTTTACAAATGAACGCCCTCTAGAGGCGGGCTTTAAGTAGGGAAGTTAACATATGTGTGTTGCAGAATGTTTGGAAGATCATGATGATGAAACGGAACATCTTCTTTTTGTCTTCTTTATTCCCTTGACTTGAACATAATTGAAATTTTGGGGAGATAATTGGAGTCCAAATTCCAAACTCGATTTCCACAGCCAGTTACAATTTCAGAATTAGAAATCACTCTTTACGAGGAATGGCTTCAAATTCCTGTTATTGTTGTGTGGGGCGTCTTGCATCTCACATCACATACAATCAGTTATGCAGGGAAAGGGTGGTTCCCACCTCCATCGTTAAAAATTTTACTCTCTTCCACAGGTGTTCATATTGTTTTGTCATACACTTGTGCATAAATAATAAATTATATATAAAAATAAAATACTAATAAATCTATATATAAGTAAAGCAAAAATTACTTCAATATAATAAAATATCATAAAAACCTACTAACAAAGTCGAAGAAAGTCAAATATGGAAATAAAGTACGAATAATTTAAAAGGTTGTTTCTATCTTTGAACAGAAATGCGTGGTTAAACAAGTTTTGTGGATCCGACCCCCCTTACAATATGCAAATTACTTAATAACAAAACCGACTGAACTAAGACACAAAAAGTTCATAAAGTTGCATTCGTAAAAAGAAGGAAACTTACTTGAGAGTGAAATCATAATTCTAACTTAACGTTTAAAAAAATTATTACTAAGTAAATATCCACAATTTCAAAAATATCCAATTATATACACTAGTGAGAACAATTTTGGAAACTCTTTAAAACAATTCCATTTTTGAACCTTCATGCATCATATTTCCATTTGTTTTAGAATAGTACCACCAAATAAATACCAATGGAACAAAAATTTAATAAAAATGTTTAAAAAAAACTTCAATTATCTTTATTCTAACAAAAGTTCCTTCCAAATAACCTGACAGAAGCACAACTTACTTGAATACTTTTTCCACCATTTGAATGAAATTTATAAGCATGACCGCTAAGAGAAATGTTTATGTGTCTTTTTCTTTTAAGAATAAGTCAAACACACCACAGTAAGTTCTATCGGTGCATTATAATTTAAGTTGATTGATATTTTTTTCAAAAAAAAAATCAAGTTAGGTGAATTTTTTTCTTCTGATTCAGTGAACGTATAAAAAGGTTTTCTTTCTTTTATGAAGAAAAAAAACATAATAAAATTAAACATTAGATGTAGTACGAAATTTTAAAGCGAATTTTATGAGACACCATGTGATAGGAACAAGTTCAGAGTTATTAAACCGATGCAGAAGTTGGGAGAAAGGTGAAAGTAAAACTGAAATTTCGAAGGTGTGAAAGAGAGCGTATGGTAAGTCATTTATTCGTCACTGCATTCGTTACGAATTTCACCAAGGAAAAAGTGCTGTAAAGGCATGCTAATCAATCTGTTCCGCTTTAGAGAAGTAAATTGTATCGAAAATCACACGGGGATTTTGGTTTCGACGTTTTAAAGATGGCGATTTTCAGATTTAGTGGATCGAGAACGTTGCGGCACTCCACTGAAGACTAGGATGGAGGATTTGCAAGCACTGGCAAAAAGAAAACTAATCTCAAATGCAACATGAGCTTATTGAACAATTATGAGTATCGCCGAAATCAATTTCCAATAATTTACATGCAATTGGAAAGATTCAGAAGGCAGGAAATGGGTGCCACATTGAACCAGAGGAACAAGGATGAATCTTGAACTGCATGAATCTGTTAAATATACTATACAGAAGTCATTCTTGTGAAAAATTGTAACGGGAGATGAAAAATGGGTAGGTTATGGCAATTCAAAGCACAAAGAACATTGAGTGAGTCCCGGCCTACGGCATAAATTTACTGGATTCCTGTTTAAGAGAAATTAAATTTACCCCCTTATCTTAATTTAGTGAGAAAATACTTAATATAAAGGAAAAGTTTCTTAAAATTGATTTTTCTGTCCTAAAAAGAAAGAGCACATAAACACTCTATAAAGATGGCGATGGTGAGAAAACACCAAGTCGAAAGAGCTGATTCTCTGTGAAGACCAACGCTATTGGACGAAACGTCCTCGATGGATCCCGGTTAAGCAACGACATCAACGCCGGAACGTGCCATTCCCTACAAAATAGTTCTCCTATGCATCTTATGGTATATGCAGAACCGGGCATCTGGAAGTGGAGGGAGGTGGATACTATGCAACAGGGGTCCGCGATTGAGGAGGTCCCAACATGATTAAGAATTAAAATAATGAACTCTTTTTCCATGAAAACTTGACAATATTTCATCGTTGTTAGTATGACAAAAAGTGTATTTTATCGTAAACATTAGTATTGTAGATCTCAGAATTTCGACAATCTTCAGACTTTTCTATATGATGCAAGTGTTGAGTTCTTGTAATTTAATTCGGCCAATTCCCGAGGATCCCCATGTAAACTGGACTTTTTTAGAAAAAAAATCTCCATACCATATAGCCCGCTTTAAGAAATGAAAATAATACATATTCTCCATGTTTTTCGCTGGGTATTTTGAGTGCTAATATTTAGTAATTGCTAAGCTAGTAATCACTCCCCAAATTTTAAGATAATTGGGCCAGACAGATCTATCTTTAATGGAATTTTTAAGTGCCAATTGTCAAGTCCATTTTGAGGGGGGAAGGGGGGGTTATGGGAGGACTAGAAAATAGCTGGTCCATCAGAGAAATTAACGGTCTAACTGAAGCTAAATGACAACTCCCACCGTTAAGAGAGGGAAACTGACTAAAAAGACATTCTGTTCTGAAGTTATGATGATTACTGATCCTATGTCCAAAAGGATCTGTAATCCTCAGTCATTATATCTTTTCAGTGCGTAATGTAATACTTTTGTGGGTATGTCTGTGTATGTTTATTTATATTAAGTTGTTCAAACAAAAAGTAAAATGATGATAAGTTAAAAGATTAACTCCCAACAACGCATACTGCATCACTTCTTGACCTGCCATGACTGGGATGGAAAGAAGAGAAGAAAAAATTTAACAATAGCAATCAATGGGTTTGAAAATATACGAAGCTTACAGTATATATTACAACCTAGTGCAAGTGTATAAAATATTATAAACATAAGATAAGTAGATTTCTGGTCATTTACCTCACCTACTAGATTAGAATGCATATAATATTTTGATTATTAATACTATAAAATGTTTAAAATTCTAAGATCTAATCATGTCTATGCCAAAAAAATATCCAGCTGAGTGTCAAAAAGGAAAATTATCAAAAAAGAAGAAAGGCTAAATTTCAAGGAGTAACAAGTATATCTGTTTTCATGGCTACGAAGTAATTCTGGCAATGAAATTGCTTCGACTTCAGGTTATAATTCAAACTTCAACTGGAGAAGAAAGTTCCGCACAAACTACACAGTCTTACAATGAAAATGTAATATCTGTGAAGTTCATTGGAGAATCATATGTTTATACATTGGTGTTCAAAATTAAGAGAATGTGTAGATTTTGTAGAATTTCGTGAAAAGAACTGAATGAAATGTAAAAATACTGCTTCGAAACAAGGATGCAAATCATGTACGTCAAATACGCATACATATACATGTGTGTGGGCGGAACTAGTCAAAAAACGGGATTTTTAAGCCCACGTGCCAAAATCCGCATTTCGTTCGCTAACGCATTTCGCTGAATTGCTTGGTTTTTTTTTCAGCAATTGCTTAAATTAAAATTCAAACAGTAAAACTGAGTAACCACCAACGTTAGATGATGTAATAAGATGGCGAATTGTGGGTAGGCTAGATGCAGGCCAGTCTCAGATCCAGATTTGAAGAGAATTCGATTTTACGCCCAGCGTCGTGTCCAACTTATGGAAAGAATTAAAGGATACTAGTTTCGTCGAGCGAAAGACTAGGCAAGGTCGTCCAAGGGCCTTGGAGGCCGGAGAAGATCCGCATGTGTCCATTACAGCGAGGCGTAACAAAGATGCTACAGCTTATCCGGTCTTTCATGAGTTGTATGCAGCCACAATAACCCGAGTTTCAAGGGTGACTGTTCACAGAAGACTTCATGAGAAAGGACTGTTTGCAAGCACACATGTTGCTTGCGTCCCTTTCAGTTTGAGAACAGGAGAGTCCACTTAAAATAGGGCAGAGATCATAGAGAATGGAGCATGGATCAATGGGTGACCGTTCTCTTAACTGATGAGTCCCGATTCAGCCTAACCTGTGATTTTCGCCGTACTTTCATATGGAGAGTACCAGGGACCCACTACCTGCCCTCCAATGTTCATGAAATCGACCATTACGGCAGCGGAGACTTGATGGTCTGGGCAGGCATCATGTTGGATGGCCGCACATACCACCATGTCTTTGAAAGAGGCACTTCGACTCTTAAGAGGTATAGGGAAAAGGTCTTGAAGCCCTATATCCGCCTTTTCAGAGGTCCAGTTGTTTCCTGATTTCCTTTTAATGGATGACAACACGAGGTTACATAGAGCTCAGATGGTCGATGAATTTCTGGAAAGTGAGGATATTCGCCGGAGGGATTGGCAGCCAGATCTCCAATCCTGTAGAGCATGCCTGGGACACTCTGGGGAGGGCAATTGCAATTCACAAGCCCCTTCCGAAAACCATCCAAGACCTGAAAACAGCGTTGCTGAACAAGTGGGATTAATTAACCTAGGAACTCATAAACTCTCTTATTTCCAGCGTAAAATCATGGAGTTAGGACTATATATCTGTAAGAGGAGACCATACCCTCTATTAACCTATTTTTTGTTCTATTTTGTAACTGCTGTTTCACATCTTGCTACTCCGATGAGAGTTATTCACGATCATATATGTGTATTATAACTGTTGAGTGGTTATTTTTTTGTATTATATTAACCCTATGTACAAACCAAATTTCATTAAAATCTGTCCAGAAGTTCAAAAGATAATCGATCAAATAGGAAAATTCTCTTAATGTTGAACACCAGTGTAGAAACATGATCGAATCAGAAGATGACGACAAAAATGACAATAGCAAGTATAATCAAGTGAATATAGGGGATCGAGGTTTAGGACTAAGTATTATAACTGAATAAGTTTAGAATGTTTTGTGTTAAAACCAGACCTGTACAACACAAAGGAATTTTTATTAAGAATGCTGAAAGGATATCATGTATTTTGTTTTTGTTGTATACTATTTTCCAAAAGTAGAGGGAAAAACAATCTACGCGGTTTATAGGTGGCTGTAATAACTGGAGAAAGCTATCAGATGTGTAATTTAAGATCTTGTCACTTTAATTCGTTTATTGCTTGGGAAGAGTTATTAAAACGACTAAATGTATGTTTGACTATTGATAAAAGGAATCAAGTTAATATAAATAAGTAAACGGAACGACTTAAATTACTATTTCAAAGAGTAGTTGATGTGATTCTATTTTTAGCATGTAATAATATTCCACTTCGAGGAACACTAATAATGAAAGAAAAAAATTTAAGTTTAATCAAACTTTTAAGTAAATATAACTTAGTGCAGATACATCATATCAACAGAATAAAAAAATTCGAGAAATAGAATTGTGTATCAATTAGCACATAGATCACAAGAAAAATTATTTCTGCCTTAAGAAATGAAGTCCTTAATAAAATTAAAGACGATATTAAAACAACCACGTACTATAGAATCCAAAGGGATGGTACTCTTTACATTTCCCATTAGTAGCAAACTTCAATCATTATTAGGTATGTAAATTTTGAAGAGAAAAGATTGACTATAAATTAGCCAATTATAGGGTTTATTGAAGTAACTTGTGTGACTGGAGAAGGACTAGAAAAAATTATATTGAAAAAATTAAATGAGCTTGATTTAGATATTATTATGAATTAGAGAGGGCAGGCACATACGGCAACGGTAGCAATATGAAAGGGAAATATAAAGGTTTACTATCTAGAATAATTGCTCTAAGCCCTCATGCAATTTATGTGTCTTGCCCACTTTTTTGATTAATTAATTTGTGATGTCGCTTCCAGCAGTATATACTGTAAAATTTTTGGAGAATATTGCAACGTTTATATTGCTTATTTTCTGCATCTACAAAAAGATGGAAAATTCTACAAAAGTATTTAAGCATTACTCTTAAGCCATTGCGTGACACTCGTTGAAAAGCCAAAATAGATTTGTTTAAAGCAGTGTATACACAGTTTGAACAAACTTGTAATGCTCCAGAAGATTTTATTGATGTAAGCAATGATAATACGGTTACAGAGATATCCGAAGCTAAAAAGCTATTGGATTCAATACAAGAAATGTCATTTACTTTATGTTTAATAGTATTGTTTGCAATATTGTCTAATAATATTGTTTGCAACTATTTCAAGCAAAGACAATTATTCTGGACTCGACTTTTAATTTAGTCAATAAAATTAAAACTGAAATCCAAAATTTAAGATCAAAATTTAACACATTTCTTGACGAAGTAAATATGCTAGTACGTAATTTGAATATTTCAGAAAGCATACAAGAAAAACGAATTCCAAAAAAAAAAAAAAGTTTATATTCCGAAATAGCAGATGAAGTTATAGAAAATCCTGTAGAGGAATTCAGATGTCATTTTTTAACACTGTAATTGTACAAATGGAACACAGGTTTCAAAGTATACCAAATATTATTTCTGATTTCAGATTAATCACTGATATAAAAAGCTTAGAAAAACATGAATTAAAAAATGTTCCAAAAACTTTGTAAAGTTTTACAACAAAGATGTAGATGAAAACCTAATCGAGGAAATTAGTTTGCTACGGGATTTGATTTTGAATGAATGGGATGTGAATAACACATAAGATATATTACAATACATGCTAAATAATTATTATAATTATTAATTTCTAAATGTATTAAAACTTTTAATTACCAGTAACTGTAGTATAAGCTGAGCGCTCTTTCCGCAAATTTAAATTAATAAAGAATTAACTTCAGTCAAGCATGTGTGCAGAACGCTCAAATGCACTTGCTATATTAACCATCGAAAAAGAAATTGTAAAAATGTAATTTTTCTGAAGTCATTAAAGTATTAGTAAAAAAAAATCATGCGTTAAATAAACGCGTATTAGTAATATATGTGTTCGTGCTCATATATTTTTTTTTTTTCTATTTTACAAAAAAGTTAGGGTCCCAAATGGTTCCTTGCACCCAGGCTCCTTTACAGAGAAGGCCGGCCCTGTGTATATGAAAGGTGTGCTGTATTATGAACTTTGAGATCCAGGTGTAAATATGATTGCTGAACACTACAAGCAACAATCCCAGCGATTGAACCAGGAAATTGGACGAAAATGTCCATTTATTCACAAAAGCTTTGATCCTGGGAAATTGCTCCACAATAACTCAAAACTTCATGTTGCAAAACCTGTTAAAGACACACTATTAACGCTTAGTTGAAAAGTTTTGGAACACCTAGTGTAAAGCCCCAACATAGCCCCTTCATACTATCATTTGTTTCGGACGATGCCTCGTCCAGATGTGACTTTTCTTCTGCACATATCTGGACAGTGAACGAAGTACGAAAATGGGACGAATCAATCTACATAACTGGCATCAGTCATCTGCCCAACTGATGGCGGAAGGTCTTCGATAGTGATAGAGAACCTTAAGATAAATAAATGTATTATTCTCACATCTCAATCACATTTTCATTTCTCTGAAACACGCTTTAAAACTTATTGCTACACTTGATAAAGGGCACAAAGAGCTGACTTGTCATAAATAGAGATATAAATTTATACTGTTAAACAAACAAGGTTATAGTTACAAAACATTTAGAAGAGTAATTGGTGAAAACAATCGTAGTTGGCATTTCTAAATATTTGCAGATGTACAAGGAGACTCAATCGCCCCCAGCAAAAGCAAAAAGAAAAGGTGTACAACAGGAGAACTAATAGGAGAACTGAATGGGTGGTTTTTGAAAAAGGATAAGACTACGAAAATAAGACGAATTAAGGTAAGATAGCCATTTGATTAATATTTATACAATCTATCCGTAGTGTGTAAAAAAAATTAAATGTTATCTCACTCCATATAATAGTTTCTTATTTGCCGCGTTCAGTAGAAAAAGAGTAATATTTATAGAATATCTTAATTCCGCTCGCCACCTACAAACCATATTTTTTTGGAATTTCACCCTTTGTCTAATCATCTGTTCAATTAATAGACTGCGCCTTAATGACAGAAAAAAATCATTTTGGAGAATATAAAACAAATGGCAAAATGCAATGTGGAGTTGAGTGCAAGATCTGTTCAACGCAGACTAAGATGCAGAAATCAGTCTTAATGCTGAAATTCCATAAAAAGAAAATCAATTTTTCTCCCTCAAACAAAGTTGATAAGATTTAATTGGACTAAGATATATGTAATCTGGACAACAAAGCAATAGGAAAATATTATTTGAATCGTTGAAACTAGAATTAGCTCTTATTTAGTAGTGATGGCATAAAATGCGTGAAAAGAGCAGAGAAGATTTTTATCCTGACTTCATAAGATTTATGAGTACTATTAAACACCCAGTTAATGTTATAATCTGGTATTATATTATTAACTTCAGCAAATGTATCGCTAAAATTTGGTGATAAATGGGAGAATTTAAATGCTAAAAAATACAGAAATGAAAATGAACTGAACTTTCTACAAATGATTTTTTCATGGATATGAGTCATTTTTTTCAAAACAGGATTCGGTTTTCTGCCATGTGTCTGTAGTGCTCAAAGAATAGTTTCAAGATAATCATATTCCAGTGGTTTATTAGACTGGGTGTAACCCACACCTGATTCTGTTCGAATTTCCATGCAGCCGAATGAATTTACTTGTTACTCAGAAACAAACCGAGAATAAAACGAAACTAATTGTAGCAATAACTCAATCATTTGGTTTATATCATAATATCTGCAGAGCTTTAAAAAAAATTTGTTCACTTTGTGAGAAGGTATTGTTGAGCCGTAACTAAGATTTCCCAACTAAGTATTCATTGACATGGTGAGAATTTTTGTATACTCATATTTTCTATGTGTTTCTATTTTTTTCTTTATTGGGGCTAATCTAATAAAAATTTCATTATAAAACTTATTGAATTATATTCATGATTAAATTATCTTTCTATTAATATATACATTCGTGGTATTACTCCGAAACAACTGTTGTTAAGAGCTATCAAACAACAACAACAACAATATATATATATATATATAATATTTTTATTTTACAATGATTTACATTTACTTTTCAAAATTAAGCTGTATTGCTTTACATAATCGAGTAAGTTTCTGTTTTACTTAACAATACATGTTTTATGTTCTACGGATTCAATACATTTCGAAATATTATATCCACAAGATTTTCCGACTTAATGATTCACGTGGTTATATTTCATTATTTCTCACCCTGAAATGTAATCGTTCATTTAATTTTCATTCAATGCACGGTTCATTGAAAATTAGTTCAATTTTCACATTTAACACTACGCAATATATTTCAATAATTTAACGTACAGTATTGTTGAGAATCTAGTTACGCATTCATATGTTCAATTTACGTTTTATCAGATCCAAATGTAAAATAATAATAATTACTAAACAAAAAGGATTGTTTCAGCTTACGTTGTCAGAGATATGGCTATAAGAAGTACTCCACATAAATGCAGGAAAGGCATCATCACCTGTGAAAAGAACATTCATTAAACATGCATGTTACAAACCGACATCAAAAGTATACTACAGGTAGAATATGTTTAAAGACGCGTTTATGTAAAAGGATTTATTATTGTCTCGCCATCATGCCCTTCAACTCAGGTGCTCCTGCAGAGAACCCACATTGTTATTTATGGCAAAATGATTAGCATATAACAACAAAAAGAGCCGTTTGTAACTTTATGTAACAGTTTCCCTTAAACCATTTATTAATATATCGTGGTTATTTTGAATGCATGCATATAAAAAAGCATCATGTAAAAGAAAAAGAAGCCTTCATTTGTGTCTACTTCCCTTTTAACAATCAAATTCTCTTTTTGAATTCAACTGTGAAATTATTTTTCCTAACTGAAGGAAAACAAAATCAGAAGTTTCTGCCATAAAAATCATTTATAAAATTATTAATTCTTAAAATAAGAGCAAACTATAAATTATTGAAGTGGACAATTTTCTGTTCGGATATTAAAAGAAATGTAGACAAGGAAATATTAAATTAAATATATCTTAGTAATGTAAATATACCTTAAGCAAATTAAATGTTAATTAATATAATCATAATGTATTATGTCAATCTTTTGAACGTGTATCCTTTATATTATACCAACATATTTTTGCTGACGCCATTTCCTAAAAACAACATGTTGAAAAAATTACTCGTGTTTGAATAGAAATAATCGATTGTTTCTTTATTTAATCGGTCATTTAAAGAACAGAATGAAACCTAAATATATTACACCATCTATTGAATAAAATATTAACAGAAGTAAATTTTCAGAGTATATTCATAACCTTTATGGATGATTTAACACATTTACATTGTTTTGATTTAAAAAATAATAGGAAATTTCAATCTCTCTCTCTCTCTCTCTCTAAAACTCCGCGAATAATTACAGAAAGTCGTCATTTTTTTTTCAAAAATTCTCGATATATATTACATTAATAGTAACCTAATATTGACTCATATTAACTGCCGAACATTAAAATCGTCCTTTGTAGCTTAAAAATAAAATGTTTTGTTATTTCATCCAAAATATCGATATAATACCTGATCTTTTTAATGAATATCTAGAAAAATGGATATCTTGTAAAACAAAGATTGCAAATTCAGGCTTGAGACAGAATTGTGAGGCTGAATAAATTTTATGGTGCCTATTCTTCCCCAATGCAATTTACCGGGTAATGAAAATGTATTTATCATTAATAAAAGAGAGAATGAGACAAAAAAGAACAAGGAAAAAAATGTGAATGTAAAACAAAGTATTCTATTTGTATAACATAGTGAAATATATTACATTATTTTGTATCAAAAGAATGCGACGCAAATACGAATCCATGTCTTTGAGATCTATCACAGTTTCCATTTTAAACTAAATGAGACATTCAACTAAAATTACGTCATAAAGCATGTAAGCTGATGAGCAGTAGCTAAATAATTAACTAATTCAATCCAAACACCTCAAAAACTTTGTGAATTCTAATTGAAATAAATTTAATTATTTAATCTCATTTGGGGCAAAACAAGTTTTTGTCGCAAGTGCATCTAAAAATATGTAAAAATAAACTAAAAAATAAAGGTTTACAACCAGAGATTCTTCAAAAGTTCTAAAGAGATTCTAAAAAGGCAATTTTTTCTATTAATTTAACTAACTATTAAAATCCTATCTAAGTTGTTATCAAATATATTTGTATATAATTTTTGAAAAAGATGAGTCAAAATATGTCTGAGAGTGGGATCTATGTTTGAATCTATTGTTATCTACTTAACTAGATACCGATTTTGTATACCTAATGTTATATGGGGGATTTGTAATCTAAAAATTTCAAGATTTTTAATTAAATATTTTTACAAAATTTTCAATACATATCTATAATAGACTGCTAATAAACTTATGATGTATATATATTTCTAAAAGTTTATAATATAGTTATGCTCATTGCAATATTAGCTGAAGAATTTTCTATTACTTTAAGCATGTAGATATTGTGTGTAGTTAATAATTTATTATGAAGTAAAAAATTAAAAATTATGTTTCAGTATATAATTAATAATATGGAGATTACTATTCCACTATGGTGTATGTATGCATATATATATATATACACTTATGTGCTTACATATATATATGTACATATCTAAATACTTATTGAAATCATTAATACAAAGTTTATTTTGACAACAACTAGTAGACAGATAAGATGTTTTATTACCCATCATTATAATCTATTTGAGCTTCACTTTTCATTATTTTTTACTCTTCAGTTTCGTTTTTTTTTAAAAAAAATTTATTAATAATTTTGTAATTATATTCTCATACGATGGAATCATAATCAATTTAAACAAGACAGCATAAGTAGCTTAACATTGTATATCAATATATAAAAAAAAACAGTAAAAGTCATAATTAAAAAAAAATCTTGCGGTTTTAAATATTTTCGAAATAAGAATAAACTAAGCAGGTAAGTAGGTAACCGTACAGATGGGTGGTTCTCAAATTGTGACGCGCGAACCATTAAGGAATTCGAACAGTTTTGAAGGAAGACGACTCAATAACAGAGTAATTTCGGATCGCAGTGAGGAAGAATTACTGCCCTTCATGATTTTCTTTTTTCTTAAATTTATACAATCGATTAAGAACATAAACGTTATAATTCTGTCATGAAATTAAATGTTTTCAAAAAGAACTTTCATTTATATTAAAAGAGTAAGTGACACATAATTAAATTCAGTAATAAGAAATGTGATAGTTATATGATATCGCAAAATCACTGATTAGAGTTGTTGAGGAGCTACACTAAATATTTTTAAAGTTAGAGAGGAATTCATTAATTTTTTTTTTCTTCTGGAATGAATGGAGCTGCTTATGCGTCTTGTCTGCGTTACCAAAAAATTTTAGTCTTATAAAAGATGGTTTCGACCCTTGCGAGATAGTCAAAACAAAATAATTCTGGACCTTTAATAATATTTATTTTAGGTATATTTTTTCACGGAAGAAAAAACGCTAGTTATTACAAGATACAAAAATCGTCATTTTTATAAGCCTAGTAACTCAAGAGTATATTAACTTAAGATGGGGATTAAAAAAGGCAGTGAGCAAAAAATTGAGAAACAGTGATATATCGTTTAAAAATCACGTTATTTTGAGAATATTATTTGTTGAAACAGAAGTCATTGTTCTACACATATTTATAATAATTTTATAAATCTTCTCAACTTGAAAAAAAAAAGATTATTTTTTTTCGAAATATTGGAACCTGGTGTAATTATTGAATCTTACTTTCAGTTGAACTTGATATACAACATTTCGTGCCAACAATTTTAATTTTAAATATTTTTAAATTTTATTTTATATCATTTTCACGGAAATAAATATATCTTACGAAAAAAATTTATATGTGAAGAAATGCTTTTGGTGAAGGCGTTTGTGTTTTTATTTATTACTTTCAATTCTGTTACCAGTATTTTCTGATATTTTACATAAATACTGTGACGACTGAATGTCTCGAGAATTCGGATTCATTGCTCTATATAATGGTGATGAAACAAAAACGTGTCATAACAATTCAACAAAATGACTTTTAAAAACATTTCGTACGAAATACCGTTGAAAAGCATTTTGTATACAAGAATTTTTCTTAAACTAAGTGCTCCATCATTTGTTATTCAATAAATGCAAGGTTTATTTTTTTTAAAACAAACTTTAATTTCTTTACAAAAATAAATTACATGGTAGTGTAGTACATATATTTCATCGATTAAAATGGTAATTTTTGAAGTAAATAACTAGCTTCATTTATTTAAATTCGTTAGTCAAAAAAATAAAGAAAATGTTATTTCACTGATTTAATTAACTCATAAAGGTATTTAAGAAAAACATTTCTGTCGAAAAAAGTAATACCCACGATTAAAATAATCCATTTACAACATATTTTTAATATTGCCGATCTAATTTTTTCACATAAGCAAACTAACTTTTGAATTGACCTTTTTTTAAAAAAAATAAATATATTTCCTATTTTATGATGGCGACTTTTTTAAAAATTTAATTCCTTTTTATAAAGAATCCAAGAACCAAAAAATGTTATATAAAATTTCTTGACAAATGTAAGAAGAAAGAAAAATACGATCCTTTTTCCTATATTACATGAATGACTAGATTCTTTTAAGCTGTTTTGAAGAAAAGAGAAGATAAACAACTTTCATTACTAAAAAAAAAAAACTTTCAAAAAAAAAGTCTCCTTACCTTTAGTTATATTCCACGGACTATTTTCAGGTTATACTTTTGTTACTTTGTAGCTCTATCTCAATAGGTGTTAACATCTCCTATTTATTTAAGAATCTAATAAGACTTCCAGGAAATTTCCGAATTATCTAACTTCCCCTTCCGGACCCTTACAAGTCTCTCCTCACGTTTCTTACTTCGATTAGATGACGTGCAGAAACTATTAAGTGACGAAGAATTTTGTTTATGTGCTACGTAATATTTTATTTAGTGACCTTTGCAATTCAAATGAATAGACGTCATTAGGACACTAATTGGTTACCAAAAAATCCTCACACATTTCTAGAGAAAATAGCAAACACACATTCAAGTGTAGACTAATTAACCATTTTTTTCGATACCTAAAAATTGGCTTAATTTCCTAGAATACTTATCATTTACAAAATTATTTTCCACCTAACATGTAATTTTAACTGTCGGAAGAAAATATCTCTTAAAAGAAATAATACAGAAAGCAATGAAACTTATTTTTTTTAAAAAAAAATCAATGAAATCCAGACTTACGGAAAATTATTTTTGAAGTGTGTTCGTGGTAATACTATCCTATTTTGTACTAAAAACACCTAAAAACACATTTTTAAGATATTTACAAAATAAGTGGGATTGTAAATAAATATTTTGTAAATAAATATATATTAATAACATTTTAATAAATATACTGAAGCCGAGAGTAAATAAAACTTCTCATATGTTAGTAATATAGTATTAGCCTGGTATCTAAAAAGCTCAATATGTCTTATTTATACGATTTTTACAACACTCCACACTATTCAAATTTATAACACTCGATTATTACGTTATCTTTTCATTATGTACTTATGTGTTGTTTTCGTTAATTTATGATTCCTTTCATAATTTCCGTACAAATCACCATCAATAATCTGATTAATACATAGCATCCTCAAAATAAAATCAAAAATTATTTCCTGAATTCAAGGATTGAGCTTTTCAACAATAGTGTCCTAAAAATCAGTTAACTTCAGTTCATTTGAATAACTGGAAAATCTAATTTCATTTAGAATCCGAAGAACGGAATCTAAAGGCGACAATTATCGTAATGCGTCGTTTTAAGAAAAATAGAGGCGGGAAACTATAATTTTTATTACATGAATTTATTCATTTTCCATATTTATTTTGCCATTCCTTTGATATTAAGATTAAATGAGAATTTAATATTATTTTTAGACATTTAAGGATGAAATTGAGTAGTGCATATCCAGTTTTAAGTATCATTGTGTTACTCGCCATTATTTGGTACACTCATCATTATCACAATACTGATAAATTTGAAACTGCTTTTTTTCTCTTGAACCTAATCTTACAGGTTTCATAAGTTCTATTAATGCAATATTTCAGCTAGCAGTGTAATTTAGTGCAATATCGAACTCTAACATTTTGCATTAAAAAGTCTCAAAATACGGTGTAACAAGCAACAAAAGTTTCGAATTGTATTTGCACGCAATAGCTCTAATTCCACTATAAAGACTCCTAATTCGTAGTATAGATCGAAAATAATATATATATATATATATATATATATATATATATATATATATATATATATATATATAACACAAAGGATTAGAAATTTGTCACAGAACTCTGCGATATTATTTATTTTAAGATTTACTGTAAAAATTTTGTTACTGGAAATAGACTTATAAAACTTACCTCTATTTAAATCCAAAAATATCTTTCAAAAATTAGATCCTGGAACTACACTTATAAAGACCAATAGGAACAAAATACACCACTTTTAATCTATTCATATGATTTGATCATTCTATCAATGGTTGGTTCTGTTGAAATTTGGATTTTATCTTGATATTGTCTCTAAAGGTTTACCTATACAACTGTCAGACCTATTAAGATTCTGTGAAATATAACTCTCCTGTACTTTTACATATGCCAGCCAAAACAACTAAATATCAAAATGTTTATTGTGCTTCCTTTACATTTATTGTATCTTATAAATTTATTATTTGTTAAAATGTAAAAATTGTGGTATTCTTCTTGACTTGTTATTTTGTATTTGTGAAATTGATTTACAATCTCCTTGTGCCAACTTTTTTGTATTTAATTTGTAAATTTATTTTGGTACCATGAAGCTTTGTTCGGTAAGGTGACACCCGTTGATCTTCTCGCCCTGGTGAAGTGGCAATGTTTTCGGGGACCAGCTTACTCTTATGGGCTCCAAGCACTTGCTGGATGAGCTCGATCTCCCTGGGGTAAGAAAAAAAATAATAATTTGGGTTAAATAGCAATTTTAAGTTAATTTTCCAAGTAAGAGTACAAAACATCAGTGACCTGTAATCAGTGATAAAAATATCAGTGATCAGTGATAATTCAAGATGTATCTGTTTTTGACAACATATGGCGTTACTACCATTGTACACAGTCATCTTTTAAACGGCGTTAAAACAAATTTGGCACCGATTTATAGGCCAGTTTCGAGGTGGTTTTAGTTTAGTTTAGTTTTTACTAACGTCGCACTGGAAGCAACACGATGGCTATTGGCGACGGACATCGCAATTTTGAACCTCGGTCAAGTGATGAAGACGACACCTGAGTTGGACCTTCCCTCTCCTAACTTCCACACCACGCCAACGGGAGGACTTTGGGCCCCAAATAGATTTAACGTGCATCAGCTCCAGCTACACGGCGGGTCTTTAGATACCAAGGCTCGAACCCGCGACTGAACGAAAACCGCCGGCTACGAATCCGAAACCACTAGGCTATCGCAGTCACAGTTTCGAGTTGGTAGCCATCTTCTGCATTATTAAATTTTGATTACTGCCGCGTCGAGTCACCATCGATGAGACCTGGATTCATCGTAAAACACCAGAAACCAACAACAATGAAAACAATGGGTTTATTCCTATAAATCTGCTCCAAAGAAGGCGATGACGGTCTTATCGGCGGAAGCTTAGGGTGACAATTTTTTTTTTTTTTTTTTTTTGAATGGGAAGGGCATCATGGGCTTTTTTAAGGAAAGTAAGTTGACAATACTTTTATGAGCTACCACATTCTCAAAATGAATAATACTTTTTGAGCCACCCTCGTACAGCAGAGGTTCTCAAACTTTTATTTTAATAACCTTTTTAATCCTCTACGACCCTAAGTTTATTGTTTTCTCTGCCCTGGATATGAGCCTACGGTACCTCCGAAATGAGATACCCTTCAAAGAAATTAAATTACCGGAGAAAAGTCTGCATGAAGCGCATTCATGCAGTCTTTGCAGACCTTGTCTTTAACCTTTAGATACCTTTATAAGATGTTCATCCATCCCCAAGAATATAAATACCATACTTTGGTTCTCTCGGAAAAGTAAGCTGATTAATATAAACTAATATAATCCTTATTTTTTTATCGTAACAAATACAAGAAAAATCACAAATACAAGGGCTGAAAAGTTTCGGACCAAACAAAGGTACAAGACATTTTTCTTTAAATTTATTTTTATTTTTCTACATAGTCTCCTTGCAAGTCTACACACTTCTCCCAGTGATTCTCTCATCTCTTTAACCCGTCCAAATAGTACTCGACGTCTTTCACTGCAAAATAAGGTAATGGCTTCCTCATTTGACGAAAATCTCTGTTCTCCGACAGCAATTTTTATATTAGGGAACAAAAAGAAGTCGCTTGGGGCTAGATCTGGTGAGTAAGGAGGGTGGTCAAGCAGTTTGAACCATATTCAAGGACTTTCGCCATGGCAAACGCTGAGGTGTGAGATGGCGCATTGTCTTGGTGAAACAGAATTTTTTTTCCCTGCACATGTGGACGATTTTCCACCATTTCTGCCTTCAGCTTAACAAGTAATGATACGTTGTATGATCCTGTAATGATTTTCCTGTTTGAAGGTAATCGATTAAGATAACTCCATGACTAACCGAAAAAACAGTCTCCAACACTTTCCCAGTCGAAAAAAATATGTTTGCTTTTTTGGAGCTGATACCCCCTTCACAGTCCAGTGTTTTGACTATATTTTTTGTTTCGGGTATATAATGGTGTTACCAATTTTCATATACAGTAATTCATCGGCGCCCAAACTCTGATTTATCGCGCACAAACTGCATCAACAGAACGTTGGAAATGTTCATTCGAACGCTTTTTTGGTTTAACGTAAGGAAACGCGGCACTTGATGCACCGACAGTTTTCTCATGCCTAAATCTTGATTCAATATGTAACAAACACGATCTTTTGACATATTTCATAGTCTTTGCTATCTCTCTGACTTTAATTCGACGGTCGTCTAGTATCATTTGGTGAACTTTAGCGATGTTATCGTCAGTGGTTGCAGTTTTTGGACGTCCCAAGCGTACATTGTCTCCCAAACTGTTACGGATAAATTCAGCTGCCCAAAAATTTACGGTGGTAAATGATGGTGGAGAGTCCCCGTACACAGCGTTCAACTTATCTTTTGATTTGCGTAGGCGTATTGCCTTTCAAAAACAAGTATTTTATGACAGCTCGATACCCGATTTTTTTTTTTTTCATTTTCTCAAAAGCATTCATATCAACTCGTTCCACCGATTGTGAAGCAACAGCTGTGCGTCCAAAATGACTGAAATTTTGGTGAATACCTGTCAAAAAATGCTCAATCACATTCTCTAGTATTTATTGACGAGTACTGTCCTCCTTACATTGAGGACGGAAATTTTTCAGTTTACCCTCATTAAGGAATTTACTTAAAATTAATGTGTGATCTATTTTAAAAAAAATAATTAAGTCGTTCTTTGGGAGAATATATTTCATTTACATTTACAATATTTACATCACTGTAATGACTGTTTTTACGTAATTCTTATGTTTCTGTAATTTTTATTGTTGTTGTTATTGTTCGATGTCGCTATATTGTTATTGTTAATTCTACAACAAAATTTATAAATAGCATTTGGTTTTCATTAAAACATCATTTAAACAGTTTTTACCAGATATATTATTAGATCAAAATATATATTTATTTCCAGAAGTCCTAATATCTTTTTTCGTCAATAAGGAAAAATAAAACCATTTAGAAAATTATATTTATCAAAAATATTGCGTAAAATGATGCCAAATTTTTAGATACGTGGGTTAAAAAGTTTAATGCAAAATCTTTCCACATAAGAACATTAATTTTCTTGAAAATTTAATTTAAAGTTGAGAGAAGCAAGATGCACCTTCTGAAAAATAAAAATTTAATGCGTAGAAATTCATTTGCTTAAAAATACTTTTAATAAGACAACCATGAAATAAATCCTTAGATAAGGATGCAGAGCTGCTTCATGCAGTTTTGTAATAAAACATGTATAATACTTTTTCTTTTGGATCTAAGTAACACTTCCCCCCCCCCAGTTTATTTTTATTTGAATGTAATAATTGCATAATATTAACGATTAAATAATACATGCTTCTATTCCATAACAATGAATATTCCTTTTCTAAATTTATAATCAACTGTTTAAGAGACAGATTGATTGAATATTTATTTAACATATTCATTCTTTTCAGTAGAATATTTTAAACAGAACACCATTCCTGGAAGCAAAAATTCTGGTGCTTTTATTCACAATATTGTAAAATAAGAACTCATTTTATAGAATGCATTGCTCTTTATTTTAAAATGCTATTATCATAACCTTTTTGCTGATATAGATTTTCAAAATAATTTCATGTATTATCAATATTATAAAGTCGTTTTATAATTTCGATTCTTAAGTTTTATCAATAACGTTTAAATACGAATGACTTCAATACTTCAAAATGTAATTTATCTTAAAATGAATGAAAGAATGATTGATAAAGCCTATGTAGATAATATTTATAAAAGATAAATTTAGAATAAAATATATTTTACAAATACATGAATAAACAAATGTATTCGAAAACACTTGACCATGGGCTTAGCACTGATTAACTAATTTCAGTATTAATTTTACAAATGTAGATAAGATTGTGTATTTTTATCTTTTAAAAAGGCCACAATAAAGAATATAGAATAAATATTTTACAAACTGTATTGTTGAAACAATGAGAAATACTTGACAAACTAGGAGAAAAACAATGAGAAACACTTGACTAGTGACAAGATAATAAATGTAATGCATGAATGATGTTTACATTTTTTTATCCTATTTCAAGCATTAAAAATCTTAAGAACTACTGTTTTTGAAAACATTTAGACTTTTATGTTTAACTCATCTCATTTTAAAGCAAAACATCAAACGTGTGCAGAAGGCATAATATGAGTCAATATAATATAATACATTTGGAATAATCAAAATATATTGGATATATTATTCATATTAGTTCATATAAATATAAGATGTAACGAATGTAATTAACAGGGAAAATCCTCTTCGTACAAAATATAATTTCGATTCATTAAGTAGAATGATAAAAGTGAATGTTTTAAATAATAATTTATACAAAATAATTAACAGTTTTTCGTGAGGCATGTGATTTCCTAGCTCAGTCTTAATGTTATACTTTTCTGAAGGATTTAAATTCAAAATGTCTTCAGAATTTTAATAGAATTTTTTCCAAATTTGGTTTCAGTGCAATATAAATCAGAACAGATTCACATATTCTCCTTCTAGTTTCCTTTCAAGCACAATTTTTCGAAGTAAATTCTAATTGATATTTAGGATGTTGTTTTTAAATGTACTGATTGTGCACTTATTAGTTCCCGTTACGAAAAAAAAATCTGGTTATATGGGAGAGAAATCAAATCTATCTAGGAGGATAATAACAAATGACGCTTTATTCACAAATCTTCAGGATGACTCAGAGATAGCTGAGCTTGGACCATAAGCAGAAAAATATTGGACTAAATGACACAGATACAGGAACAAAACAGACGTTGTAATGGCAGTCACAATTATATCAGAAACGTTCAGCTCACTAGCCAGTGGACTAGTTCAGTTTACTAGACCACACTACGGACAGATCTCCTCAGTAATACCCTGCAGTTTCAAAGCAGGCTCCGATTGCTTCGCAAATTCACACGGCCACGCAACCATCAGTTCCTCGGCAGATCCGCTCGCCCAGATGCCGATAGCTTCCCAATCAATTTCCCGATCGATCTCCCGAGCAGACTCCAGACTGACTGATTCTTAGAATGCTTAGAACTCATTCGAGCACATAGGCTGCGGAGTGGCCTTCAAGCTTGGGTCGGTAAAATGCTTCAAAACTTGGCTTGTTGCTGGGTGTTGTGATTTTCTGACTTGAGTATCAGTGCTTGCTTTCTGATTGGTAGGCTTGGAGGTCAGTAGAGAGTGGCTTCTTGAGGGTATAGAGTTCTGTAAGAAGGGATGCTGGGAGGCTTCTTTTCTATTGGTTCATCGTTAGGGGAGGAGAGCTGTCCTATTGGCTGCCCATAGTGGATTGCAAGTAGTAGTGGGTGTGTTTAGGGTGTTAGGGCGTATACGGCGTGAAATATAGAAAAAGTAATATTATGAAAAATTAAAACTTAGAAAGAAAATTAAATGTTTAGATTACAGATAATTGATTATTATGGTAGGTTGCAGGAGTCTAGGAACACTCTCCTAGGTCTCTTAGTGTCATTTCTGGGTGTGAGACTGACTGATTCACGGACTCTCTGCGTATTTATACCTCTTCCGGCAAGGTATGACATCACATAGGAAAATTCTGGAAAAGTCTGTAACTTTCTTCCCCATTGAGATATCGACTCAATTCCAACATTTTTGGGAACTTTCCATTTTTCGCCTAAGTCCCAATAATGGTCGCCATATCCATCGTCAAGGTTTAGAGACATTTGCTGAAACTTCCCTTAGTTGACTCATGACATCTTTGCAAATGTTTTTTCCCCCTTCAAATGAGAACGTGCCATCTCATGTTCGTAACAATATATTAGATAGTATAAGTCATTACTCAAAACAAAAGATTATATAAAATCAAGGTTTATTATAAAAAATTTTTAAAAAAAATTACTGATTGTATTTCCTTATACTGAATCTACTTTCTTTTTTATTCACTAAAGCCCTCATAGTAGGTATGCATCAAAATATCTTTGTTTCTGTAAATAAGCAGCGATGTTTTACAGTAATCACGATGAAATATAAAATACATTCAAGGGGCACTAGCATGCAGAGAATAGTTCTTACGGCTGATGCAGAATTCAGATTTTTATCCGCTGAATCATAAAAGGAAAAATATAAAATGTTCAATGTGTTTCAATATTTATCATAACTGTTGGGAGATTATGATCTGCTTCACATACTCCTCTCCTTCCCTGTATATGTTTCCCTGAGGCTAGAAAACTCTTGACAGGCAATGTGAATGAGCCGGCGCGTTGTCTTGGTGGAGAACCTATGACTTGTCCTTCCACCATTTTGGTTTTTTTTTTTTTTTTTTTTTTTTTCCTTATTCTTTCATGGAGTTCAGCAAAAACATGAAAGTTATGCTGATTAATAACTTGGCCTTCAGGAACGCAGTGAAGGTACGTAATCCCATGAATATCGGGAAAAAACAATCAACATTGCTTTGAATTTTGATTTGCTCATTCAAACTTTTTTAGTTCGCGGTGTAGATTGTCTCTTCCTGTACATGAATAGGCGCCTCGTTTCAGGGTCATAAGTAAAAAAAACCATGATTCGTCAAACGTTATTATCCTTTCCAATAAGTTTGAGTCCATTTCAGTGCCATTCAAAGTGTTAGTACAAATATTTATGCGAGCTTCTTCTTGTTCAAACGTGAGAATTTTTGACCCCATTTCGCCACACATTTTTTGAATGCTCAAATTACTATGCAAAATTTGCCGTAGTGGTCCTTTGTCAGTCCCTACAGTCTCAGTAATCGTATGAATACTTAACCAATAGTCATATCTAACCAGATTACTGGTTTTTGTCATCCGTTTTTAACGTAGAAGGGCAACCCAGGCATGAATAATCTTCAACCACTTCTCGGACAGCTTGAAAAAGCTTAAACCACTGTAAAACACATGCACGAGATAAACATTCATTACCATACATTTCTTTCAATTAACTATAAGTTTCAGTAGTGGTTTTTCCAAATTTCTTGTGAAATTTCACAATAATTCGCTGCACTATTGTTACACTTATCATTTTTCCGGTGAAACAAAAAAAAAATAGCTCTAATTCGAACAAAGGCTACGGTTATACGAATTTGTTTAGAGAAGCGAGAGGCACTGCATTTCAAAGAGAAGGCTACATGCCAAACATTTGTTTGTTTCTGATATTCAGCGCATGTGTACTTCTTCTGTAGCAGCGTCAGATTCGTTACTTAATAGCCAAACCTCATATCTATTGTACATAATTTTAAACTATATGATATTGCTACAAAAATGCTCTAACTCGTGTGGGTGTATGCGAGTGAAAATCAGTCCAACATGGAGGATAATGACAAATGACACATTATTCACAAATATTCAGGATAACATACAGATAGCAGAGAATGGACAATAACAGCACAAACACAGCACTTGCACAGATTTGTGACACAGATTCAAGAACTAAACAGCACTTTTAATGACAGCCACAATTGTATCATTTACGCTCAGTTCACCAACTAACTAGTTCCCACAACGGACAAATTTCTACAGTATTTTTCGGCACTTACAAGGCAGACTCCAACAGTTCCGGTATTTTCCCTGGTAGATACCAGCCACTTCCGATAATCCACTCGGCCCCACTACCAATAACTCTTCGGCAGATCCATTTCAAAAGCTGAACTTCTCTAATCGGTTTTCTGAACGATCTGCCCGGCTTCGCATCTGCTCGCTATTTAGTCCCTCGGCAGAACAGCTCAGCCGAATGCCGACTGTTCCAGTCGATTTCCTGATTGATCTCCTAAACAGACACTCTGTCTCAGGCTCTCGGCGTATTTTTTGATATTCCAGCCAGGTGTGACGTCACACGGAAAATTCCGTATTGTACTTCCCAGAGGAGATATGGACTAGATTTTAGAACTTTCTATGAATATCTTTTTGTCCTCGAAGTCACCCGTTTCTCACCAAGTCACCAAATCTATCCCAAGGTTAAGAGGTCATTCGGATAGATTTTCGGTTGTTGTTAACACGCTCGTAATAATTTAGTTCTTAATTATTCCTCAGACTGTTTTGTCCAATTAAATGGAGGAGGAACAGAGATTCTGTCCCAATTATGAACCGAAGATTTTTCTCTCGTTACGTACCGATATTGTGGTGGTCAGACCTCCAGGTTGGACTGATTTCACTCGCTCCCAAATACGATTGGAATTTTTGTAATAATATAGTTAAAGCGGTTACGACATTTCGGAACAAATTTAATGCTTTATTTCGTTGAAAGATAAAAAAATCCGATTTCATTAAAAAAACTAACACATGGATCAATAAGTTCCGAGACTAACCCAGAGATGGCGCGCTCGTAGTAAACCAGTAACCAGGTCTTTCTAGAGTACTAACCTTTGCTTGAAACGTATCAAAATTTTAAGTCGATCGGACCAGAAACAGCTGAGTTATCGAGGTTGGAGTAAAGTCGTTTTGTAGTTTGTTTAAGAAATGGAAAAAACCGAGTTTCTCGTGTTCTGATAAAACATTGTTTTTTAATGGGTAAAAACACCGTGCAAGCGAAACAATGGATTGAAAAATGTTACCCGGATTCTTGTCCATTAAAAGCAACGATTTGTCGGTGGTTTGCCGAGTTTAAACGTGGTCGTACCGACACAAATGACGCGGAACGCCCGGGTAGACCTGTGGAAGCCGTTACACCGGAAAATGTGAGTGAAGTGACAAAAATTATAATGAAAGATCGTAAAGTGAAGCTCCGTGAGATTGCTGAGATGACACAGATATCATATGGAAGTGTATTTACTATCCTTCATGAAAAATTGAGCATGAAAAAGGTTTTTTCCAAGTGGGTGCCGCGATTGCTTTCGATGATGCAACGAGTCGATGATTCAGAAAGCTGTTTATCGCTATTTACTCGCAACAAAAAAGATTTCTTGCTTCGTTACGTGACCATGGACGAAACATGGATACATCACTACACTCCAGAGTCGAAGCGGCAGTCATCCACAGCTGGCGAAAGCCGTCCGAAGCGTCCGAAAACGCAGCAGTCAGCTGGCAAAGTCATGGCGTCAGTTTTTTGGGATACGCATGGCGTGATTTTCATTCACTACCTCGAAAAAGGTAAATCGATCAACAGTGATTATTATATTGACTTGCTGGTGCGTTTGAAGGAGGAAATCGCAAAAAAACGACCGCACAGTCTCGGGACTTATTGATCCATGTGTTATAGTTTCAACTCAAATATCAAAATTTTTCATGGTAATATAAGTACAGACTTTTTAAAAAATTGCATTTATTGTGACTTTACGATAAGTAAAAATTAAATTTTCAAATATTTTAATAAGGAACGATACACAATTTATAAGGTTTAAGTGTCAATTTCAAATGCGTTTCCCCAAAAATATTGTATTTTTATAAATAAATTTAAATATTAAAAAATACAACTGAAAAATTGATCGAGAAAATTTTATGAAATTTGAAATAATTGTTTTTATATTATTTTGTTGTTTCCGCTAAAGACTCGTCGTGTAGCGGTGTTCAAAAAATGAATATTTTCTTTTTATTAAATGAGGTTAAAGTCTTAAAATGGAAGTTATTTTTTCTGTTATAATTAAATCTTCGTAAATAAAAAAATATTAATAATTTCAGGTATTTTCGAAAAATTTGATTTTATCATAATTTTTAGGCTTTCTGTTAAAATATTTTTTTTAGTTCTATAAAAAAAGAAAATGCTTTCGAAATTTTAGTCAATATTTTCCACAAAAAAATATGCATTTAATTTTGATTCAAAGATCCTCCCTGTATTTAAGAGTGTTTTTCATTCTTTAAAACAAGATAGTTGTGATACTTAATGATATAATAAATCTCAGATTTGATAGAAATTATTAATACTTTATCTCCGAATTCAAGATTGTTGGTAAACAGGCATCTCATTTCATAAATTTCAAAAAAAAAGAAAATTAACTGGGTCCATGTATGATTGGCTATGAGAAGTGAGTGAAACTGGGGTTCAATGGCGCAAGAGCTAGTTGTTGAGTCAAACTAGGTGAAGCGATGGAAAATATTAATTCAAAATTATGTGACCGCATTGTAAAAAGATAAAATTTCATATATTCATACTGATAGATGAAAAAAATGTGTTTGGATTGAAAATATATATCAAATTATATAAAGAGAGACCTAAAGATAAAAATGTAACACATGACAACGATTATTTCTTGTTCTTTTTCTTAGATAGCTTCTCCCATCTCGTCAACATTATTGATATATGGTTCCCCCGATCATGGAACAGTTGGTTTTAATTTGAGATGGGGCCTCTTGGAGTCCTTGAATTTACAAACGAAAGACCCTTAGAGAGTCATTGCATATTTAATGCTCAGGAATATGATTGGTTCTTTTGGGATGAAAGGGTACTTTCTTTCTCTTTGTGAAGACCCTGTATCTCTTCCAGTGACGCCTTTAAATAAGTTTCCCAAGGTTTGTCATATTCAATCACACCAATTCGACAAACACGTATACAATTTTATAAGACGTTCAACACGTATACATCACAAACAAACAATTTGTCGAGCTGTGCACTATTATCTACGTTGGGGCAACACTTGTCAATCTCCCAGGTATAAGCAAGTATGTAACTGTCAACTTTAATTCTATTTGTTTCAATAAATTTAATGAATGTACCAAATGATGGTCTTCTTGTTGCTTGATTGTCATTCTTATTCTATTTAATTCTCGTCTATGGTAGAAGTTTCTCTCTCCCACTATACGATTCACTTTGATCGAATTATTTTCTAAACTTATAGCTTAAGATAATTAATTAATTGTGAGAAGGAATCCGTATTAGTATTTAGCAGGCAGGAATTAATTATATCATACAGAATGAAATCATCGTCATCTACAGAAAACTTATTTTACGTTTATTCGAGTTCATTTTTATGTCTGTTTCGGGTATATTTCCTTGTGAGGGGTCAGATATATCTTAGCGAGTGAGTTTTGGTTTACGTCTATTGTTTGACTTATCATTCAGAACTATATCAATTACGGGAATTAATAGCCGAGATGCGTCTAGTTTGAAAATTGGTCTTTATTAGAAGAGGAAGGTTTCTGAGTGATCGAAGACAATGAGAACACTGTGGAAGTCGAATATGTAAATGTCGAGGAAGATGAACAAGACATCGGATAGGGAGGGTATAATACTGATTTCACGCGCACACAGACAAACAGACAATTTTAGAATAACCCAAAATATATAGTTGACAAAAAAAATTATTCTCGCATCCGCTTTTCTGTTTTCCCTTTTAGGCATAACTTTGAATATGAAGGGTGAGGCTGACGACAATAAAATCATTCTATTTCCAGATAACAATCTGTGAAATAATGCCCAGTAGATGCACGTCTAAAACATGTCAATTGCCCTCGCAAGAAGTTTGCGAATGTCCGATCTCCGGCACTTGAAACATCGCAAAGGATTCGGAAAATATGACCGTATATTCCAATTCAAATATACTTCTTTAACTGCAACTGGTAACTGGGGGACAATTAACAGTTAAAATTAAATACTAAGTTAGAAAAACTTTTTTTGTCTTTTTTGACAATAAAGCGTCTGAGAATCGAGAAATATTTTTGCTGATAAAAATGATATTGATTGTAACGCAGACTTGGTTTCGATGAACAAATTGCCGAATCGTAATTTTTTTAAACTGATTTTAATTCTCCTCCTATTCCTAGAAGAGGTTTCTGGGTAATAAATAGCGATTGTTTTTAGATTTAGTTATTCGGTAATGAAAGTATTAGATATCGCGAATGAGCAGACATTTCATCAGTTGTGCCGTTGGCGATTAAAACAAGGCGAAAGAGAAAGATCCACATGAGAAACTGCGCGAAAGAGAAGATCCATAAGAAAGAAATACTGAACGTGATTTTTAAGTGGATACTGTTTTTATATACGGCAGCTGCAGCTCTACTGTCACCATTCCATACAGGTGTACTGAGTATCTATATCTGTTGGTCAATCATAAACGCTAGAACAGAAGATTTAGTCAAATTTTACGTTTGTTTCTTCGCATTTAAAATGCCTCACACAGTTAAAAATGCCACAGATTAGGAAATACATGCTGGAATTCTTTTTCTGAATGCAAAAGGCGTGAAAGCTGTTGAAACTCATCAGCATACTAACGAAGTGCACGGAGAAAACATTATGAGCGATAGAATGGTGAAAAAAAAGGAAATGGTAAGGAAAGGGAATGAAGGCATTCAACATCAGCCAAAAAAAGTGAAGTTCAAACAAATAATTTCAAAGCGTAAAATCATGTTAACTGTGTTTTGGGATAGGCAGGGGGGTGTGCTTGTGAATTTTTTTGCCTCCGGGGGAAATTCCCAGACATATTGTTGAGACATCGGGATATTCGCGGTTTTCTCTTCACTAACTTTGGGGGCTTTTAATTAAGATTGATTGCTATTTTTAAGCAACTTCTTCCCAACCAAAAATGAAACGTGAGCATTTAAATTACAGGCAGATGGAAATCAAGTGAAGCGAGGGAGATAGGAAGTATGTATATAAGCTAAGCTTGAGACACACGATTGATGTGGAGTGACTTTAGCGTTTAATTGTTGTTCTTAATCGAAGACGGGGTCGAGAATTGCTACGAATTGTCGGCGGCATAATGTAAGCCAAGAAGTCGAGACATCCTCAACTTAGCTCCGTGGTAAGACTCCTTTAGCTTGGTATTAGTGGAACAAATGAATATAGCTAGGGCGATATCTTAGGGAGAGTTAGTATACATTTGTCGTTATAGTATTAAATTGTGAAATAAATACAGTTTGTACGATCTGTCTAACGTCTCTTTGACTGACTTATTGTCTTTTAGTGTACATTAGCTATGGCACAAGAGGCGAATAGGAATAATATTTCGCCACTTTGTGGCACCTTAATTAAATTACGTTATGCAGTCCAAAGCGAAAAGCTTGGCATGCTGAGTAAAGGGATTGCTTTGTTGCATGATAATGCACGTCCACAAGTAGTTCTCGAATGCGAGATATCATTGCATCATATGGCTGAAAATAACATGATTCTCCTCAGTATAGCCCTCATATGGCTTCCAGTGGCTACCACTTTTCCACTTGAAAAAGCATTTAGACTGTTCACGCCATAACGACGACGATCATATCAAAACGGCCATGCTGTAGTGGTTGGCCCATTAGGTGGTAGATTTCTAAGAGGATGGAATACAGAAGCTGGTTGTACGATATGATATGTCCCTTAATAGTGGAGGTAAATATGTTTATTAAATATAAAATTAAGATGCAAGCTTTTTTATAAAAATGAAATAACAGAAAAAATGCACTTGTTTTTTTTAAAAAAAAAATATTGAAACGGTATTCACTTAAGAAGCACGCTGGTAGTATTTGTCCTGGTGTGCCTCTTCTCACCATGAAGTCCAACAAGGGAGGCAGTCTACCGGTCAACTGGTGATCGCCAGACTCGGTAGTCACGTAAAATATAATACAGCAGCAGCAGCAGCGCGAGGATCCAGCAAGAAATCTGATGCACCTCTTATCTACAGCATTTATTCTGCAGTAGAGACTTTCGCGAATTCCGAAGAAACAACAAAGAGCTGGTGGATGCCACCAGCTGATTGACAGAAGCGAGCTCGTTACTGCCACCCGTCTACAGCGAAGCATGGGCCAAAGGGAACGCAAAAGATATCCCCAGGGCACCATTTACCTCATTATGGGACAACGCACACGTAAAAAATGAGGGTTGACAAGCAAACATTGGATTCGGGGGAAAATTACATTTTAAAAATAAAAAAAATAACTTTTGTGCAGCGAAAAGGTAAATACAAACGATAATTTTTCGTGAAATGAAAACCGATAAATATCACCCAAAGTATCATTTAGAAAACTTGCAAAATTGTGATCTAGACAGAAAAAAAAAATGAAAAAAAGGTAAACTGGTTGACAAGAGAAAGAGGGCTGAAAAAAAAGGGAAAGATTGCAAGGCATCCCGTGGCACATCACCTGAGTTAACCAAAGACAACAAACCTCAAGAGTAAGAAAAAGATAACCAGAGTACTTCGGGATCATGATGATCGTGCTTACCTAAAGAAGGTAAGTGAGTGAGTGATTGTAAAGTTTATTGGCGCAAGAGCCAGATATGGCTATGCTGCGCCAAACAAGATTAAACTGTGGTCTAGACGTGAAGTCGAAAAAAGGTAAAAATGGTTGACAAGAAGGAGGGTCGAAAATAGAGAAGGATCGCTAGGGTATCCCGGGAGTGCGTCACCCGTGTTTACCAACTGAAGAAGGTAAGCTCCTCAGAATGAATTATGATTGGCCATGAAAATTTCTCACTTATTAAAAAAAAAACATTTTGGTATACATGGAGTAAAATCTCATCTACTGGGAATGTTGGCGCAATGTTAGCCAAACTTACACCAGTATTCTAAATTCATAGCGGGCGATTTAAATTAATATGACATAGGACGAAACATAATTGGTAGAGAGTTTGTTAATGAAGCTAGATCACACTTTGAATACAATATCCCTATACTGATATTTTTATTAGTATTGAGGGTGCCAGCTCAGGTGTCGTCCTCGTCACTTGACCGTGGTTCAAAATTACGAGGTCCGTCGCCAATAGCCCTCGTGTTGCTTCTAATGCGACGTTAATAAAAACTAAACCAAACTTCGAGGCACCCGCAACAGCGCCCTCTAGATTCCAATGTTTCGGCACACCAATCAATTCCATTACAACCGTACCAAATACCTATCATTGCTTGACAACATTTTCTCGATTGACAAGAATGGTCAAAAAGATTCTAAATTTGTTTATAATTGATATGGTAAAGCAGATGCTTATATTCTTACAATACGAAACGGATGCTTAAAATCTTAAAAAAAAAAATCTTTGAATGCTTCTGATTTCCTTTTCTTCATAGAATGACGAAATTTATACTTCTTTTATGAAACTAAAGTTCCATTTTTGCCAATAATGAGAGAACCCAAGGTATAAATTATGAGGTACAAACCTGAAAAAAATATGATTCGAATAACTGAAGCAATAAAAAAAAATGTTTACGATGTTGAGATGCTCTTATCAGTGAGACAGTAGTGATTTCTTCGAGAAGCTCATTATCAGAAAACTCAGGTACGCTGCCTCCTGTCTCATAAGAATTTTTTCCTTCTGATTCTATAAAAAGACATCCGGTAAGAGCAGAAGGGTAAAGAAAATATCTGTCACAGATAACTTCTTGAAAACTGGGAAAGATATGAATGAAGTTGATGCTTTAGTACAGAGGTATACCATTATAAAGAGTTTTATCCACATGAGCTGAACAAAAGCAATTCATTCTAATAGTGATAATATTTCTTCACACAGAATTAACTTCCACTCTTGTGATAATATGAACAAAAACACTACAGTATGAAATCTAAAAGAATATAAATTTTTACACACATGAGGACTGAATGAAACGTAATGACTCCATGGCCAAAATGTTCTTATTTACTATCTTATTTTCATAAACCTTGTTGTACCTGAAAGCAAAGTATCTCATCTGTGTTATTCAATTTTTGAAATTGATCATATCCCTTTCACTCATTTGTACTAACGCGTGACTATTCAGGAAAACCCGTCGGAGAAGAAACCCGGTTGTTGACGTCGACATCTACCTTTGAGGCAGCTTCCCCCTCCTCATTAGAAATTAAATTATGTTTCTCAAGATTCGTTTTCCTCTTTTGGAAGAGATAAAAGTCAGAAGATATAAAGTCGGGTGCATTGACGTCATGATGCTTTAACTTCGTCTTCTTGTGGATAACCATCTTCTGCAGTTTTCAGAACACTAACGACATCGGATAACAAAGAAAACAAAATAATTATATCGTTAACACGTATAGATTTAAGGTACAATAAGAACTTTGAAATTAAGGTATTATATAAAAAGGTTTTAAAAAACATTTTATTTTACGAAGATGTAATCATGATTTTATATTTTTTCAAAAAAATAATAAACCAGATGATAAACCATACTTATTTTTTAGCCAATTTATTAAAAATTATTAGGAACTAATAAAAAATATTCTTGAAAATGAATATTTAGATGTTTAAAAATTACTGATAATGAATTTATTGTAATAATTATGATAAGAGATAAAACTTTAATTTCCTTCTATATTTGGTACTTTTCTGGACAATAGCTTTAGGATATCGATTTGAAGAAAAAAAATAATTATTATATTTTTAGCAAAAAAAAATTAATTTATAATGTTTCTAATATTCATGAAAAGTTAAATAAATTTCCTCAAAATATGCTTTCAGGCTAATTATCTTATTAACTTCTTTAAAAATACAATAATTTAAAAAATATTTTTTTAATAAATATTTTTTTAATAATGTAGGAAATTAATAAAAGAACTCAGAGTTTTTAATTTATCACTTCTTTTATAATTAAGTATTTTTAATATTTCTAATATTCTTATCTTTATTTTTGTTAAGAATGTTTTAATTTTTAATTTTGTTTTTTTTAATTATATTATTTAACAATATTATGTATTTTAATGTTAATTTATAATAATCTTTTTTTTGTGTGTACTTTTAACTCTAAATTTAGAATATAAAGGCCATTAATATTTTCTAATCTCCCTTCGTTTAAGTCCTATTTCTGCTAAGAAGACATTGATTCGTTTCGATTACACGTAGTTAGACGTCTTTTAAGGTAAGATGTTATTTTAATTTTTCTATCGTTTTTCTATTATTTTTAAGTTTTTTAAATAGTTAGGTTTAAATTTTTTTTTCTATTTGCTGTTATAATAATTATGATATAGTTATAGTATTAAATTTTTATATATAACTTATATTTTTCGTTTTTCTTAGTTCTTTTAAATTTTGATTTTGCCTATTTCGTAAAGAAAATGCTGAGTGTAATAGTTCGGCTTAGAATTCTGGAATAACTAAGGATTACAATTTGAAGATAAAATAATTTAAGTATTTTTTCAAACGTTAAATTCGAATTTTTTTTACAGAAATTTTGGTGAATTCTCAGGGATACACACAATAGACTTTTGTGTGCTGCTTTATATCCTTAAAACCAAACAATCAATCGGTGAATTTCCGGATTGCTCCAGCATTTGGTATCCTCAGCAGGATTGTAAAGGCAAAATTTTCAAGATGTGTTTATCGGCGAAAGGAGGATGGATGTTATTTCACGTAATAGGAAAAATAATAGTATTGCATGTTTGGAGCTTAATCTGTCTGTACTATGTTCCACACAAGACCCTATTAATTTTGTCACTTCCTTTAAAGACTTTTCTTTTTATTCCTTTTAATTAAAAATGTTTATAATTTGAATGTACATCATTATTTATAAAAATGAAAGTTGCATAATGTCAAAATTTTTTAGTTGCATCTTACCATCACAGCCACTGTTTCATAGCAAGGTAGCTGCTTCATGTCCCAGTCATCACTTCATGTCAGCATCGTAGCCTAGTGATCATGACCGCGGATTCGTGGCTAGCGGTATTCGTTCAGTCGCGGGTTCGATCCTTCGCCCCAAAAGACTGGCGTGTAGCGATGCTGATGCACGTCAAATCTGTCTGTGCCCAAATTTCTTCCTTTGGCGTGGTGTGAAAGATAGGAGAAGGATGTGCCAGCTCAGGTATTGTCCTCGTCACTTGACCAAGGTTCAAAATTACGAATCCCGTCGCCGATAACCATTGTGTTTCTTCAAGTGCGACATTAATAAAAACCAAATCATATCCCCATCAATGCTTCGGTCTCGGTCGCTATTTCATGTAACGGTTACAATAATAAAGTGACAAACGTTTTTTATGAAGAAAAGGAGGATGAAAAAATTTAAGAAAAAAAAGTACAGCCTAAATAAATGAAATATTTTATTAATTCAAACAAAAATACACTAATTATGCTTATATATCACTTTTGATTATTTAATTAAACAAATATTTTTTCCATTGAATTAATATATTTTTGACACTCTATTATTTTCTAACAATATATTGGAAATTTCGGAGCAGGAGATATCCTTCATATTGAATTTTACAGTAAGTACTGCAGCTAAAGTATCAACATTCAATCTTGATTTCTCAAATTGTCCAAATATCATTACCAATTGAAAAAACTCTTTCAACTGCTCCAATAATTCCAGAGCAGCACTACGTAAATTCATATAAACTAAATTTTAATAAAATAAACAAATAACTAAATTTTCATAAGGAATGTGTTTATTTTTGAAATGGTAAAATATTTCCACCCAGCTTTTATCAATTTAAACACGTTGATTTTCCCATTGTTCTAATTAATTTATCATAATTCAAATAGACATTCAGTCTTCTAATTTCTTCAAACAGACAATTGTCATCAATTTTAATAACAGGCCTTTTTTTCTATAAAAACTTGACATAATTTTCAGTATTTGCCCACTTTACTTGCGATGATGTCAAGAAACACCATTGAAAACTAGTATTTTCTGTGATATTTGTTTCAGACCTATTCTTCGACATATTGGAAAGATATTTGGTAAAAGTTCTGCACCTCGTTGGTGCACTTTTCCGTTGTGGCCAGATTTCATTCCTCTAAGTGTGACATTTTTCTTTTTATAAATTAAAGGAATAAATTTTTCTTCAAATCGTGGTTTATATTGAAGGACAAAATTGTTCTAAATAAGATTAACTTCTGCAGCTGAAATATGTTCATCTCCAATCTTTTGAATCGTTTTGTGGAAAATAGATGACTGATAATATGCAAAATACGTTAATATCTCCGATAATTTAAAACTGAAAAAAGATTCAAAATTTTTTGGACATTTGTCTAAACTTAAAAAAATGAACGGCGATGCTCAAACAATGGTAAAATACGCTCAAAAGAAGTTGTTAGCGCGAGCTATCTAACTTATGAATACTCTAAAAGTTTTTTGTATTCAACATTTTCGTAACAGTAACATCTCTGAATACATAGATTTACAAATAAGTTTTAAAATATCGAAAAGGAGGACAGAAAGAACACATTTAGAGGGAGGACATAACCTACAAAAGGAGAACGATTGGTCACCTGAGAATCGTTTTTCTTAATTCTATGTATTTTGTATGTTAATATTTTGAGGCTAATGGAAAATATAAGGAATATTTAATGAATAATAACTTTTTATTTTTAAAGCATACTTGTTGTTCTTTGGTGGACAGGAATCAATCATCTAAATAATTTAATGAGGAATGTTAGCAAAGGTTCTTTTTCCCTCTTTAAGCAAAATTTTACAGTATAATTTTTGCCGTAGAAACACTTCTTGCTTTCTTAGGTTGTTATTTTTTTAAGAACATTATCAAAATAAATTATTCGAATTCCTGAAAATACATTAAAGCATATGATTTTAGTTTAAACTAATTTTAAAAAATTTGAAAAAGTTCTATATAAAGTTTTGCAAAGAACAGATTTAGCATTAAATCTGTTTAGTGACCCAAGGTGCGCCTTTTTATAGTTATTATTAAATTACTCATTTAAATATAAGAATTAAAGTAAACAATAAAATATCGAGAAATAGGCATTTCTCGATATAGGCAGTAAATATTTCTGGTATTAAAATTAAAGCAAACGATAATTGGTATTAAATTGCATACGTTTAAGCTAAATGTAATTAAAACTAAAGCAGACGATTAATTATTGACTCGAATATAATTAAGATAATGTAACTAAAATTGAAGCAATGATAAAAAATTGAAAAGTAATCTGGTACGCCAAAAGTAATCCAACTGTACTTCGTTTCACATTAATTTGGCAGCACTGGGAAAGGTAAAAAATGTACCAATCCGCTTGAAAAATAGTTTTATCTTGTTTCGGAATTTAAAATAAAAAAAAATGCATAGAAACTGGTTTAAAAAATATAATACATAAAATAAATTATAATTTTAAGGATATATTTCACGTTAATAGCATGTTTAAACGATTTATTTTTTAACCTAAGTGAATGAATATAGTCGAAACAGTGACGTGATGGATTTCCAATTTGGCTTGATGCCAGTTTTCAAAGTAACATTTCTAGCGAGTTTGCTATGCTTCCACGCCAATTCTATACCATTCGCTTTGCGACCCTGTTATCGTTCATACTGACAATTCTTATCTCTCGTGCTATTTTCTTCGTGTTTTTCTTTTCTTTTTGACATTCTATACATGACTGAAGAAATATCACCGATCACGCTGTATACAACATTAAAGCGAGGAAAATCAATCTGAAGTGGAAAAAGAAACATATTAAATGATTATTCTTGACTTCGAGAAGAAAACCCTCGAAAATCTGTCAATCAGATTGTTAAAAAGATTTTTCAACTAACTAGTGTTTCTAAAGGAGCAATTTTTCATTTGAAGAAAGAAAAAAAGACGTTAAGTTCTTTAAGTTCTCCTGGGAAAAACGACATGGTGTCGTAAGTAAGCGAAGAAGGCCGTTAGAGTATGATGACTTCATATCGTCATGCATTCGACAAAAAAATTCATAGGTTTTTTTTATTATTATTTTTTTGTAGAAATGAGACTCCTACGTTAGACAAAGTTCTGAAAGAATTAAACGACGATACCGATATCTTTTTGAGAAACATACACCGATCTATCTTGTATAGGATATTGAAAGACATGAGATTTTCGTTTGAGAAAAGGAAAAGACAGTCTGTGCTTCTTAAAAGACATCATTTTATGGCACAGGAATTATCCGAGAAAAACTAGGGAGTTAAAGGGGGGGAAAATGCTCCCATATACTATTTGGATGAGACCTGTTTGATTGAAGGACATTCTCAAAATCGAGTGTGGCAAGACACAAAAATTAAAAGCAGTTACGAAGCTTCTTCTAATTTAACAGTAGGTTTGATTGCACCTAAATAGAAAGAAATTAGCTATATTTGTATAAAAGGTTGGTTTGGTATTTTAAACCACCTTATGTATTTAACTATTTGAAATCTAATCACTTGTATAATTTAATACAAGTGATTTCTAATAATGATTCATAAAGCTTATTGGTAGATAAGATTTGCAATGAATTGGATGAAGATATCTGATAGAGTATGTATGGGAACATGCTTGACAGACGAGTTGCAGCCTGTCAACCAACTTCTAAATATGCACCGGAACTTCTGAGAGCATTGCTTGCTGAGTGGAGTAATTTTCCCCAAGATAAGCTCGATAATTTGATTCTAAGCCTGCCTAGGCGTTGTACGGACTGTATTTCATTGTCTGGGAGACTTACATGATATTAATAATCATACAAACCATGTAATGGTACGTTTTTGTATAGAAGATATTTTTTTAAATTGCTCCAGGAAGCAAAAATTGTAGTTTTTACGAATGGTATCTTATCATACACCATCTTATTTGTTATTTATCTTTTGTCTAATAAATAGGCTTTATGAATAAATCACATTTATTTTGTTTCTGAACCTTTGTTTGTTAGAGTTGGCATTATCCTTAATTTATGGACATGAGTGTATGTAGAAACTGCTGCGTGATTTAGCAAGACAAATTTGACCTAATGGAATATAAATATTTTTTTTTCAAAATGTATAACTAAAATCCACGATTTAAGACGAGTGGTATGAAAATTGTTCGTGAATTCCTGAATTCTATTAAAAGACCTCCCCACACCCACACCCAAGATAATTATTCGAAATTATTAGAAACTACAAATCTGTAAGCATCATAAGATTTGTCTTCCAATTACATGCAGTAAATTTAAAACATCTACATTTACACATCTCAACAAAAAATGTTCCTCTTGCATCTTATTTTCATTCTAAAATACACACATTCAAATTTTTTATGAGTTTCTAAACGTATTGATACACATAATAGTACAAAAAAGTTCAACGACTTACTCGTGTTATATAGATAATCTCTATGTTTACTCATATATCTATCCTTCCAGTGTTTACGCATTGTGTGTTAGAATAAATGCCTTAAAATTATTAGAAGCTGTATACGACAGCCATTCACATTCTATTTTAACAGACAAATTGCTTTACAGGAAAAAAATGGATTATTAAATGAATGCAATTTTTTAATTTACTTTTCCACGTTATCCTCACCAATTTTTCTGCTCTTGTCACATCCTTTTAGGATTCTTCTTACCCCCTCTTTGAAGAATTCTTTACCTTGATCTCAAAGCCAGTTTTGTATTTTTTTTCTTTACCCCTTTGTTGTGATCGAACTTGATGCCAAGCAAAGCTCCTTTCATCGGACCAAACAGATAAAATTCCCAAGAACAAAAGCCAGGGTTGTGAGGAGGATGAGACAGAACATCCCAACCCACTTTGAAAACAGTTTTCGGCATCGATTGTGCCATACGAGGTCGAGCGTTGTTTTGCAGAAGAAGCACGCCTTTCCTCTGCCATCTCAGACATTTCCTCTTCAATGTGGACTTGACTTTTTCTCAATAATGTCTTAGTTGGTTAGATTGTTGAGAATGCGTTGCCTCTCTAATAATCACTCGGCACGTCGGTGACGCTTTTACAACTTTCAAACTTTTCCGGCCGTGCGTAAAAATTCGCGCTGTTCATACAACTACCTCCAAAATCTGTGTTCGTTCGAGAGAATATTTCTGATAGTTTTACACTTTCAGAAATTAAAAATCAGATCACTGAACACTGGTTTTGAAAAATAATTTCTTCGAGCGGTCGCATCATTGTAACTGAGACTTCAGAGCTTATGTTAACGTAGATAAAAATCGAAAAGCTGAATAACTCTCTTTGCAAGGTTATTAACTAACATTTAAGAAAGTTTTCAATTGCCTGTGTTAAGAGTCGTCATTAAAAATGTTTGTCTGTTTAAATATTGAATGACCCTCGAATACTACTTCATATTCTATATTTCTTTTCGGTTTCTCGTATCATTTAGGAAATTTCCTTCAAGGCTCTCGTCTACCCGCCATTTTCCTTTCGCGGACGTAATATTAATCCTATGGAATTTAGAATTTAATTTTCACATCTTTTCTGTTTAATCTATTTGAATACAATAAAGTGCATCTGAAAGAGCAAAAATTAATGAATGCTTCTGAGGAATTACTTTTTTCCTCTAATTTTTTTAAAAAAATTTAAAGACCGGAAGGCTCAAGAGTGAATCCTTAAAATAAGAATAAAAATATTTTTAAAAATGGGAAGGAAAAAGTATTTCTGCTGAAGCATTCAATATTTTTTGCTCTTTCGGATGCACGTTATTGCATTCAAATGGATCAAATAGTAAAATTAAATTTAAATAAGAATAAATTAAAAGTCGAAATCCCATAGATTAACATTACGTCCACGAAATCAAAATGCCGGGAGCCTTAATTTTATAATATTTATCGCGAGTCAAAGATGGTAATGCTGTTAACTGAAATCCAAATATTTTAAAACCCTCTGTTTTTGTAATGACGAAAATATATTATTTATAATTAAAATAAGTGAATAAATTACTCTAATAATTAGTCAAAAAAAGTTACAGTCCTTAAAACTGATTTGCTACGATTAAATTACATTCTTTAAAGTAATTCTTATGTCTCACAACTTCTTTACATATTTTTTACCATTTTCATTGCTATACACTCTATAAAAAAATAAATAAAAAAAAACGATGCACCAAGAAAGAGTTGTCTGACGGAGACAAAAATTGGCGGATAGGAATATTATGTACAGAATAGAAAATGATTCAAATTTCAGAAAAACTGAATGATTTATTTCAGACTTACATAGTTACAATGTAATGAGCTCAGTAAGGTGTTGACCCACCTCTAGCCTGGATGCAAGCTGCCACACGACATGGCATAGAATGATAAAGCTCCCTGTTGGTCTCCTGCGGTATTTCTTGCCAAATTTGCTCCATTTGTCGGGCTAGGTCATCAACATTCCCTGGTAGATGCAGTCGTCTTCTCATCATATCCCAGACATGCTCGATTGGAGAAAGATCTGGCTGGCCAAGGAAGTGTTTGACAAACTGTAAGACAGGTCATAGCAACACATGCCATATGTGGTCTGGCATTATCTTGCTGAAAAATAAGGCCAGGGTACTGCAAAAGGAACGGTAGCAAAACAGGTCTCAGAATGTTGCCGTCGTATGACTGTTCAATAAGTGTGCCTCTAATGACCACCAAAGGGGTCCGGCTATCAGGGGAAATGGCACCCCAGACCATAACTCCTGAATGAGGGCCTGTGCAATAGTGAAAGCAGGAACGGCACACTACCCTGGGAGTCTCCAGACACGTCTTCGATGATCATCAGGACACAGTTGGAAGCGGAATTCGTCGCTAAACACTATACGTCCCCAGTCAGCATCATTCCAACCTGATCGAGCCAAACATCACTGTAATCTAGCTCGACGGTGTACAGGGGTGAGTGGCAGGTGGCGTAGCAATCGGTATGTGGGTAGATTTCGCTCTATCAGCCTTCTGTGAATGGTCATGGTAGACACTCGTGTGCGGATACATGTCTGATGGTTGATAACGATGAATCAGGCGCTGTGACAGCTGATCTGACAATCCCTCTGTCCTCCCGAACTGCTGGGGCCCTAGGTGGACCGCTACCATCTTGTTGAAAGGTATCCTAAAGTACCTCGTTGAAAGGTATCCTAAATCGCAATGCAACAGAAAATTTGAACATCCGATTGAGAATTGCTTCTTATATACACCTGCTGAGTGCGCAGTTCCGATGTGCTGTAGCTCCCTCTCTTCAATCATTGGAAAACAAATTTTAATCATTTGCATGTTCGGTCGAAATGTCTTTGCATACGAAATTTCATTACAATCGAACTACTCCTTCTTGGTGCGTCGTTTTTTTCTAAAAGAATGTACATTTAAATATTATTAAGTCAGCGATTTCCTACCTGGGTGGCTCGGGCTATTCTAAGGAAGCGCCAAAATTTGTTAATATAAGTTTATTAAAAAATATTGATTCAAAAAGGACTAAAGGTATGTATTATAATAATTGTTATTGTTTTCTTGTAATAAAATTTAATTTAAAATATGACTATTATTACATCCATTAAAAAATAAAAGATGGGAGGTGCTGAAAAAATTTCTTTTAGGGAGGCTGAGTAGCATAAAGGTTGAAAGCTACTGGCATAAGTGAGTATTTTGTCTTGAATGCACAATAATCTTTAAAAAAAAATTTTATTAGAATTTTAATTCAAAGACAAATTTTTATTTGTTTCTGTAATGGAAAGCAGTACTTTAGTCGTTTATGAATTCTGATTGTAGTTCATTTAAAATTTTCTAATTCTAATAGAATATTTGTAGGTACAGGTACATACGGAAAACCTTTTTATTGCGTTTTATATACATTTATGTGGCCGCGGTAGCCTAATGGTTATGGTTTCGGATTCTTGGCCGGCGGTTTTTGTTCAGTCGCGGGTTCGATCCTTGACCGCTAAAGACCCACCGTGTAGCTGGGGCTGATGCACATTAAATCTATCTGGGCCCAAAGTCCTCCCGTTGGCGTGGTGTGGATGTTAGGAGAGGAGGTGCCAGCTCAGGTGTCGTCCTCGTCACTTGACCTTGGTTCAAAATTACGAGGTCCGTCGCCAATAGCCCTCGTGTTGCTTCTAGTGCGACGTTAATAAAAACTAAACTTATATATATTTATTGATTAGTTACTATAAATGAAATGATTCTAATAACTATAAAAATATATTAGTTATTTTTATTATAATTCATATCATAGTCATTTTTATTATGAACCTGCCTTTCGAGCAGTTATAAATGAGCTATTCTGTAATTGTCAAATATTTAACTTATATTGCTTCAAACTATTAAAGGATTTTCAAGAAATTTATACAGCTTTAAGGTAACAGTACACCTTCGAAGAAAAATTTTTTAAATTAACACAAATTTTTCGTTCAAATGCATATTTTATGACCTTACGGGTTTTCAAAAGTAGAAAGTTTTGTTAGTGTATATTTTTACTGTCTAAAAGGCATTTTATACAAATAGAAGCAAAAATAGACATTCCGCAAAAAATAGTAACTAAAAAGAAAATGAATACATTGACATTTTGTAAATTGAATAATACAGAATATAACCCTCTTTAAGGAATAGAGCATTATTTTGATTATATAGCCTTTATTTAGGAAGCTATAGCATAGTTCAACTTCTGAGCACCGAAATTTTCTTTAAAAGTAATTTTCACTTTATTGTAATGTAAAAAAAAAAAAAAATCTATTCAATATAAAATCTAAAGAATAGTCTATTCTATGCTTTAGTATTTGAAAATTATATGTATAAAATTTCAGGTTCATTTTTTTCATGCATAACATTTCGAGATATTGTGTTTTGCAATAATGAAAAACATTTGATTTTATAACCTTACCAGTCAGAGAAATTCATGATCATGTAATATATTAAAACAGAGCTGAAGTTCAGCTTCTAAATAATAAGACTGAAAATCTGTTTGAATTTCGTTTCTGAGATAAAAGATTGAATTTTAATATGTATATAGATTAAAAAAAAAATCGATGTCTTGACCAAAAATTGAGTTACGAAATTGCACTGTCACCTTAATTCTTTTAAACAATTTTTTTATTTATATATTATACAAGGCAATAAATGTGAAATATCAAATACATGTTTTTCTATTGTATTTTAAGACTTTTAAGACCGTATTTACCGCATAAGATTAAACATGGAAAAACTTGGTCTAATTCTTTTTGCAGTATATTATTATTAATAAGAGATGACTTTACTTAATATTCTATAAAATGTGCATAATCTCTTACAAATGAAATTAAATTATTAATAATAAGTTTTAAAACGAAAATAAAAATTTTACAATGTTTTATAACATTCTGTATATCACTATTACAATTTATTACAATAATGCAAATTGCAAATATAATGCATTTGAGTTAAAAATTTAACTTTGTCTATATCCAACCGAAAAAGTTTAAAAGAAGTTATTTGAAAATTCGATTGCATAACCTATAAGGCTATTACGAAGATGAGTACTATATATTATACTGTTTTTAGAAATTGTCTTTTTTCACTGTTCTCAGTTTTTCAGAAACAAAAAATATGAATTTTAGTACAAAGAATTAAATATGTGTTTTTTAACATTAAGTTTCATACTGTATAACATGTTTTATCTGTAAACCTAAGCATAACAATTTTAATTTCTTGATATCGATATAAATATAAAATACACAATTTCTACATTAATTTCTACGCTTACCAAATGTATTTTAAAAACGTTGAAATGTCTTGAAAAATTTCAAGTAAAACATAGATACAATAAAGATATCAAGTTAAATGTATAATAATAAGTTAACATCTATCCTAGTAATAACTACTTTCAAAAGCCAATAGCAAAAATTTTAAAATTATGAAAGAAAATTTACAGAAAAAGCGGACCTTGTTTGCAAAATTATTTGATTCCCTCAAGCATTCCCCCCCCCACATACAATTGTTCCCCTTATCGCTTGTCAATCCAGTACATCATTGTTCGAAAGCATGTGAAAATACTTCGAATGAAGGATTTCTAGAAATTTTAAAAGCACTCGTACATTCGAGGTTTCTTCGCAAAGAAAAAGATGTGCCATTGATAGCGAATATACCAATTTTTTTTAAAATATCGCTTAAAATTATAGGTGCGCGTTATATACGCTGGAATATATGGTATATACAGTGACCTCTTAAGTGCATAAGCAACCATTATTCGCTTTTTGGATCTGATATCTAACTTTATATGGAGTTGCTTGGGAATCCCTATAAATGCGGTAGTACCAACAAGTGTTTAACGATTGACTAAAGGTCCATGCCCCCAAATAGCTCATAAATCCTATATGACATAATTTATTCCAGGTATAAGAGAAGAACAACAGCATCTCGACCAAAAATTTATTACTTAACCCACTGTTCTTTAACATTGTCTTTTTGTCATCTGTAACAGTATAATTATATCTTTCAGATACTCTATTTTGTTCGGGGTGTAAGTATTAGTAAATTCTAATTTAATACTTTGATCTTCTAAAAAATGCAAAAAATCAGTATTGTCAAATTCCTTCCCATTACTGCTGTTGCCTTCCAAATCACTGGAGTGAATGCAGCAAGACCATTATTCCTCGTGGAAGATTAGAAAGCTTGGTCTTCACCTGTTCATCTACAGAAGTATTTTTGATGGTTTCCTGTAAATTTATCGCAAGACGGCACCAATTTTATAGGTGTACTAATCTACTTCGAAGCTTAGATTGCAATAAAATTGCTAAATAAAGTTCTACCAACGCTATTGATTGGAAATTTAACCGACCAACAACCGCATGGTGGGGAGTTTGGTGGGAGGGATTGATTCGAATAATGAAGAATGCCTCAAAAAGATCTTAAATCGAGCATAGTTACTTTATGAAGAAATGGTGACTATCCCATGTGACCGGGAAGTAATGATCAATTTTTTACCTCTCACATACCATTCTGAAGGTAAAAAATTAGATCCTATATCTCTTTCGTCAGTCCTGAAAGACATCAAGAAATGGAGTGCACCAGATAGACCTTGAGAATTTGTATACAGAATCAAGTACTCAATCAAATCTGAATCAAGTACAGAAAAAAATCTACAAAAAGACTTGCGGAACTGATTCAAAAGCAAATATGTTGGACTTCTCGTACAAAAAACGTAAAGATATCTGTAAGCTCGCGGTTGGAGGTATTGCACTACATTTCAAAAGAATCGACTAGGAGCTGGAATGAGTAACTGATCTTATTCTTGAGAAAAAAGGATGGTGCTCGATTAGCAAATTTACAAGTTTCTAAATCGAAGTTATCCGTCCAATTCAACGTGCATATACTTTAGACTTTTTCATGTGATTTTCCAACACCATGTAAAGAAAATCGTAATATTTTCATGGTTGCAAATGAAAGTATTTCAACATCCTCGATTATAAAGCATGATCAAAAACGGGGAGGATATTAGAGTAAAAAGATAGACAACAATGCATATGTAGTAATTTTGTTAAGACTTCAAAAACCACGTATCTTCCATTTCTCCAATGTATTATAAAAGTTGAATTAGGAAGATTTGCGTTTGAGAGTAAATAAAACGGGCAGTCGGATATTTTTTTTAAAGAAGACGTTATTATTAGTAGAAACGTCATTCTATGAAGCCTGATACTCAGAAGCAGATAGAATACGTTTGAATATAACCTTTAAGATGTCTCCTTCTCTCTTTCTGTAGAATTTTTCAAACGTTAAACTCAAATATTTCTTAGCAGAGATTTCGGTGAAATCTATAAATACTCTAATGTTAACCTTCTCATCAACCCAAATGTTAACATTGACCAGGAATTTTTTAAAATTTAACAATAAAACTCTTTTGTTTTGTCTTCACAGCTCAATGTATCGCAAGACTATAAAGTGCCATTTTGGAGTGAAATTTCTCAGATCTTCAGCACAGTTCCTCGAACCCAAGTATAAGATGAAATTAATGTACGTGGATCGTTCAATAAGTCCTTAAAAATCCAAGAGATGACGCTCGTAGCATCGAAAATGGTTTGTTATTAGTAAGCATCATGATTCATTAGATAGCTGTCTTAGTTCCATCATATGGTTTCATTTTCAATGTCGATTGAAGTATAAAACTTGTGTTTATTTGGAACAATGGGGGAGTTTCGAGCGATTATTTGACCCGTGTGGTGACCGGGAATGACAGAATAGTCCCACTGTTGCTTATGCATGTCGTAAGAGGCGACTAAAATGGGTACCCAGCGTCTGGGTATAACCGGGCACCCTGTCCCTAGGGATTATATCAGGAGACCTCAGGGATTTGCCTTCTTCAGGTAAGTACGGGTATCATGACCCCGAGGCACCCTAGTGATCTTTTTCTTTCCCATGGGGTTTACTGCCTTTGGTAAACACGGGGGTCGCGCCCTCGAGATACCCTAGCGATCCTTCTCTATTTTCGACCCTCCTTCTTGTCAACCAATTTGTCTTTTCTTCCATTTTTTCACGTCTAGACCACAGTTGAATCTTTTTTTGGCGCATCATAGCCATATCTGGCTCTTGAGCCAATAAACTTTACTTTCTACTTGACCCTTCTTGTCGACCACTCTATTTTCATAGTTTTAACGTCTAGATCACAGATTTACCACACAGAGCCGTATGGCCACATCTGTCTCTTGCGCCAATAAACTTCACTATCACTCACTGGAGCGATTATTTAAAAGGCGTAACACCGAAAGAGATCAAACTGAATTGGATGAAGTTCATGGCACATCTGCTCCTGTATTTACAACTGTTTACAGTTGAGTAAATGAGTTTAAACATGGCCTTACATCCACAAAAGATGAACATCGTTCAGAACGTCCAGTGGAAGTGACTACTACCGGAATGATTGACAAAATCCATGATGTGGTTTCGAGTGATCAACGAATCAAAGTGTACGAAACAGTTGAGGCCACTGGCGTATTGCAAGGTGCAGTGTTTTTAATTTTGTGCAAAAAATTGGAATGAAAAAAAAAAATCTCGGCAAGATGGGAGCCGAATCTGCTCTCAGTGGGAAATAAACACAATCACTTGATCGAACCTGAGGCTATTTTGGCACTTTTTCGTCGGAATCCTGACGAGTTTCTGCGTCGATAACTGTGGACGAAACATCGATACACTACAGAGACAAAGGTCAAAATAGTGGGGTTTTGAAGGCCAACGACTCCGATTGATTAGTTATATTAACGTCGCACTAGAAGCAACGCGATGGCTCGGACCTCATAATTTTGAACTTCGGTCAAGTAACGAGAACGTCACCTAAGGGCTCTGAAGAAAGCAAAGACGGTGAAATTGGCCGGCAAGGTGATGGTCACGGTACTTTTTGATTGATGCACGCGATCTGCACCGATTAATAAGAAGAAAAAAATAACTGGAGAGTATTATGCGTTGTTATTGCACCGGTTGAGCGAAGAATTAATGTCTTCATTTGAAAAAGATTCTCTTCCATCGAGACAATGCACGGGTGCACACCTATGCAGTTTCAATGACTAAAATCAAGGAATTAAAGTTCGAATTATTAAGACACACATTGTATTTGGCACAACGGCTCAAGTCTAATGAGGAAATCATCGCTCAAGTAGATGTCTATTTTGAAGATCTTCCAAAATCTTACTTTTAAGTTGGCTTGAAAAAGTTGGAGAAACGCTTAGAAAAATGTATAAAGTGTATAAAAGTGAACATAAAAGATAATGTTGAAAAATAAAAATAAATCTACCTAAAATCAATTTTCTTTTCCTAAGGACTTATTGAACGACCCTAAAAATAAGAAGGAAAAAAAAACAAGAAGCTTGCATGTGTACCCGAGATGTGAATATTGAACAAAATGGATGCAGTTTCTCAGCAATCTTGATTTGATTTAAAAGAGCAATGGATTCCAACGATCATCATATTTGTATGGGGGCTGTCTCCAGATCAAAAGGTGTAGGCTATATAAATAACTGCGAAAGACTAAAAAAACACAAGATACCAGGAACTAACAATTTATTTCAAACTTAACAATAACTTTAAAAAGCGACCTTCACAGGTCTGGAATCTGCGTAGCAAGTGTGGCGAGCAAAGGTTACTCCCTCCTTTTGTTCAAGTCAGCTTGCAGCTCCGCAGTCAAAAAGGTGACGTCAAAAGGTGACGTAGGCAGCCGCCACATTTGTCTCTGTAAAAATAGCCTAAATATCTATATTCAAAATATTGTAAATATAAATCACAACAATAATTTATGAAGACAAGTAATGGAGGATGACAGTTGGCGTTTAAAATAATGAGAAAATATCCATATTGAAGGAATGCAAAACTTCACTGATACTGAAAGCAAATATGGGTATAAATAATCACCTGTTCGTAAACAAAGCATTAAAAAATTGGATATGTCACTCTAGTGTGCATTAGGTTCGATAAAATATTTTTAAAAAGTATGAGAGAAAGTCTGTTAATCGAAAATCCAAAGACGGTTCACCAATAATCGCATCGTGTAAAAGGCAGTACGCAACCTCTGATGACGACAAGAGTAAATTGAAACGGAAAGTGAAGAAGAAGTAAATTGAAACGCGTAAGTCGCAGATCCATATATTCTAATCCAGATCGAACTAGTACTTGGTCGATTTTCAATGTTGATAGTTTGTCAGCATCTCTTGATAAATTTGATAAAACCTTAGAAGTGTCTTAAGATTTAACGCATATAATTTCAGGACATACATGAGTTCGAAATGAAATTCACTTGTCAAATGCGATACCCATAAACTTAACTTTTGGATGGGAAAGAATAAAGGAAATCATTGATTATTAACGTCGCATTTAGAAGCAATGCGAAGGTTTTTGGCGACGGAATAAGCAATTTTCGACCATGGTCACAGTTGAGCTAGAACCCCTCTCTTCAAAGTTGTATTCACCAGCTACTCCCAAACTCACTTCCCCTCAAGAAGTTATGGATATAATAGAAAAATTAAACAATAAAAAAATCACCAGGTCATGATGAAATTAAAAACATTTTTCTTAAATCGTTACCCTTGAAAGCCATCACTCACCTAACCAAAATTTACAGTAAATGTTTAATTTTTAATCATTTTCCAAAAATATGGAAAATGCAATTATTGTTCTCTTCCCAAACCGGAAGGGAAAAAAATCCTGATAATTATAGACCTATCAGCCTCCTCAGCACAATAGCTAATTTTTTTGAAAAAATACTACTAAATAAAATCCAAGATTTTGTCGGAACAAACAACATCATACCTCCACAGCAACATGGCTTTCAAGTGAATACATCCACCTGTCATCAACTGCTTCGAGTGGCAAACTTAATAACGAAACGTTTCAATGAAAATATGATAACGGTGGATGTTTTTCATGAAGTGCAAAAAGCTTTTGACAGAATGTGGAATGACGGCCTCATATATAAATTAATTCAATTTCCTACCTATCTCATAAATATCATTCAAGATTTCCTTTCCGATAGAACCTTCCAAGTCCCCTTCAACAAAAAACTATCAAAAATGGGAAAAATCCAAGCTAGAACTCCACAAGGAAGTATTTTATATGTAAGTCCAGAATTATTCAATTTATTCACTTCTGATATTCCTCAGTATGTTAACCTTTTCAGGACCGGCATTTTCGAGAAGAAAGTCCTGATAAGGACGGGAGTTTTTACTACATTGCTTACCCCCTTTCTCGTCAATGATTGACATTTCTAAGTGTCGTCTGACAAAAGGACCAAATTGAGTGTTTTTCACCTGCTGGGCAATGGGGATGTTTGAGTTCCAGGAAGCCCCTAACAACCAATGAGTCTCCCTTTTTTAGGGGAAGTTCCCTCTGAAAGCCGCTTTGCGATTTTTTGTCTGTTTCCAATTCAAGAAACTTTAGGAAAGATGCTCTGAAAACTGAAGGAATGTTTTTTTCATACAATTTCCTTGCATCATTCTTAGTATCACAATTAGAATTTTCATGCAGTACATTATTCTATTCATATACAATAATCTGGGAAGATCTAGTGTAATTAATTTATTTAGCAATATTTATAGCAGGCAGTGAAGACAGCATCGTTACAAGATATAATTATCGAATTATATTATATACCATTTCAAATTTTAATACATAAACATTTTTAATTATCTATTTATACACACAAAAATTCTCCTCTGATTATTTAGTAAGTGTAAGTATGTTTTTAGCATCTAAAAACCTGAATAAATTAGTAATTCTTTTGAACAATTAACGAAAATGTTCAATTTATTAAAATTATGTTTAATATTTCCAGCTAAATATATATATTATAAATGAATTTTGAATTAATAACAGAAATAAATCAGCAAAGGAAAAAAAAAAGTCTTGTATTGTTTTAACTTTCATCGAGTTTAATAATTTCAGTATTATTGTATGAATATTTATAGGTGAAGTCATGAAGAAACATTTTAACTATTCCAGCAATATTTTTTTTGCTTGATACTTTTACTCTGAACTTATTATAAAATATTACATTAAAAAAAATGTTTATTTTGTTTTATTCAAAGATGAAATATTCAAAAACATGTTGCATGATAACATATTTTAATTTTATAATCTTTAGTAAATATATTAAAAATTTGCAAACATTATAAATTTATTTTATATGTATCAAAGCCATCCATGTAATATATACTGAAATGTTTAGTTTCAAATTACGGTTGAAGTTCTTCAAGAAATATATAATATTTTAACCGTTAGAAAATTTAGATAAACTTTTTTCTTTATAATCAAAATGATTAATTAAAAAGAAAAGAAAAATATTGAGAATAATCAATGTGATAGATTTTCAATTTAATTCCGATTTTCTAAAATTAAAGAAGATTAATTGATTAGTTTTATTAACGTCGTACTAGAAGCAACATTTAAACTATTGGCTGCAAACCTCGTAATTTTGAATCTCGGTCATGTGACGAGGATGACACCCGAGTTGGCACCTCCCTCTCCTAACTTCCACACCACGCCAAGGAGGACTTTGAGCCTCGGCAAATTTTACGTGCATCAATCTCGAATACACGGTGGGTCCTTAGTGGCATCAAGGCTCGAACCCGCACCTCGACGAAAACCACCTGCCGCGGGTTTGCGACCGTTACCACTAGAGTACCACGGCCACCAAATCAATGATCAATTGTTTTAATATTGTTTGATTCTCTGAAACTCGAAATAAATATCCGTGAAGGGATATTCACATTATATGCTAACGAAGAGCAAATGAACATTAAATAAATTTAAGTTTAAATATTATTTATAAGCATCGATTGTCTAAAAGTCAATAAATATTATATTTTTAAAAAAATCAGTAGTGCTTTTTGACAGTTATATTACTGAGCCATTAGAAATTGTTTCTTACCGAATTATATTTAATAAAATATGTAAATTATTCTTAAGAAAATTCTTACATTTTCTTCCTCAAAAAATAAATGAAATATTTTATAAATATATCTTTTCTATACAAAACGTTATTCGTGATGAACTTAATTGCTTGTTTTTCATATATAATTTCAATAACATGCTAATATTATTGATATTATGTATGAAAGAGAGTAATACTCTATGTCTGAACACTAAATATGAGTATTACTCTTAGAATTTAAGGAATATTTTTCCATCTAATGCACCAAAAATTAAAAGAGTAATACTCAGATTTTTGAGTGATAAAAAAAAAATGAAAATAGTAATAATCAAAGTAAATAAAGAAAGAAAATATGATCGTCAATTCAGTTCTTAGAGTAACATTTCTTTTATTACGAAGTGTAATACTGTTAGAGAAACTAAAATTATTGAGGATGAGGGAGGAAACCTTCCTTAAGTCCCCTTATTATAATTATTTCCGTAAAAAATGCTATCATTTATTTAATAAAATAAATAGGTATAGTGACCTGAAAACAAAAATATTTAAGATTAAAGAAAAAGTAAAAACAATTTCTGCCATGTTTGATATTTCAAAAAATGTTTTTATCTTTTCAGTCTCGAACAACGCAAAAAATTGTTTTCGAGCTAGCTTTGAATTCTGAAATTTTTTATGGCTTCATCAAAATCAATCTTTTTAGCTGCTACATTTTCAATGAAAATGATTGCCGAAACGTTTATTTGATTCATTGTTGACCAAAGACAGCTTTTAATTAAATTAGAAAAGCTTTTCTTGCAAGAGGCTAGTGGAAAACGCTTTCAAAATTTTTTTATCGCAAACATATATTTAAAAACTTGAGGTTTATTTGATGTATAAGCCGGACATCCACGGCGACTTTGTAAGAAAGGAATTGCCGACACATATAGCGTCAATAAAATCGGGAATGAATTATAATCATACGGAAGTCGAGAATGAATGCGACATTTACGAAAGAATAGTTCCCCTGAAACCAATTATCTCGTTTCCCTTTGATGTATAAGGTTTAAGATAGCACTTGGTCCTTTCGGAAAGCTAACCCTAACCTAGCTTTGAATGCACTTCATTGTGCATTCAAAGCTAGGTTAGGGTTAGATTAGAAAGGATTCTTTCTAGGTTAGGATTAGAAAGATTTAAAGATCCGGATAGACAGGCTTAGAATGGTTGGACTCTAAAGATTTATTGACGCTTTATCTGTCGTATGAGTTTCAACTATCTAATGTTAGAAAAGGGGGAAAAAAGAAAATGCGAATTTTTCCACAGTAGTTTTCTAACAACCAAGTATGACAATATATCGTTTTTATTTTTCAAAAATTTTCTTTTAAAAAAGAAGTAGAATGCTTTATTTCAAAGAACCTTCTCTAGTTATGAAAAAGTCAAGAAATACAACTCACTAGGCAGAATTTTAGAATTAAAATAATCAACGAAAGAGCACACACAATTTTTTCTCTTAATACGAATTGTATATATAATATTGTATTTTTCTTGAGTTTAAAAATTCAATTCAACTTATAAGAACTTGTTTTTTTTAAGATTTTTGAAGAGGAAAACAGGGGGGAAATGTAGGTATTGCTAGTTTATGTTCTTTTTTTTTTCCCCAATTTATCTCCACAAGTTTTTACATTTGTATATCTATGAATTGAACATCAATAAAAAAATAATTTCAAGCATTTCATAAATGAATGCAAATAAGAGAAATACATGGTTCGAAAAACTAACTATATTCGTCCATTTTTTAGAATTATTGGTACAAATAAACTACTGCTTAATAGGACATGTTTTCTAAAGTTTTTCTTTAAAATTAATTTTTAACAATTCGAATAAATTCAGCACTCATTCAAAAGAGCATAGTATGTGTGTGCGTGTTATATTTTCTAACACTCACTTTATTCAGTAGATGTTTTAATTTTGTTACAAAAAAAATTATTTTCTTTTTTCGAGTACTGTTATTAGAGTATAACTCAAAAAATTCTTTTTTTCCCCTTGTGTGTGCGGTTATAGTGTTTTGCGTTTGCAATTAAAACTTTTAATAAAAATTTCATTTCCCACCACTATAATGAAAAGAAAATATCGAACAAGGATGAGTTGAATGCTATTTCAAAATATATTTCTGCCATTTTTGAATTATTTATTCATGCTAACTTATGGGAAAATAGTTCCCTAAAGTGACAGCATCTAAAAAAAATTATATACCCTTATTTTAAATTTAGAACATTTAAAATATATGTACAAACTTTCATAGTTCCAACGTATTATTTTAATTTTCTTTCATAGAATGCGAAGTAAACTTAAAAATCTGTCCCTCAGCATCACAGTTCTAAAAAAGGGTGTATCCGATACTGGATCCGTCGACCAATATTCTTTCAGATTGTCTTTTTCTATATGCCCCATTAAAAGGGTTAAAGCGAGGAATTTAAGTATTTCCACTTCATTTGTTTCAACCCAACTTGGGTTATGCTTTTTTTGAACTCGACGGCGTTGCAGTTTGTAACGTACGATCTGCATATATATTTGTCTCGACCGTAATTTTTTTCACAATAGAATTTTTGAAAATACCTTTACAAAAATCACTTTCCGAGACACACAATTCAGCGGCTCCTTTCAACTTATTCAATCCGTTAAATTACAAGATTTTTGCTTTACGAGTCTATTGAAGGTTGTCCCAGACAATTTCATCCAATTCGTGTGAAAAAACATTTTCAGAAATAGGGTTCAAAAGAAAAGATTGGTCCAAATCCTAATCTTCATTTTCTAATTCGCAATCAAAATCGTGAAAAATTTCGTCTTTCAAATCAATTAAGAGTTTTTGAATCTCTTCCGTGGTGAGCCCTCTTATGCGTTTTGGCATTTTTAAACCCAATTTGATACAAAATAAATTTAGAATAATTTAAAGAGAGAGAAACAACGCTCGTAAAACTGACGATGTAAGGAATGATTCGTTTTGCTCATTCAGACTGGGACAAAAAGAGGAAGGGAAAAAAGGAATATTCGATAAGCGAGTACAAAAGTGGTCTATCACTAAGCTCTCCGAATACAAAGAGGGGTGGTAAAGTGATTGGCATTTACGAGCTCTACGGCGTTCCGAAAGCTGTTACGAGAGGAAGGAACTCTTTGGTCGATTTCACGACCAACCCCGTCCTTTAAGATATTGTTCCTTTTGGTCGCGAATGCGACTGCCCGTCCTCAGTATGATAACATCGAAATATGTACATTCGCCGATGATACCGCCATCATTTCTCAAGGAAACAATCCCGTAAATGTTCACAAACGCGTTCATATCTACCTCCTCATCCTCCAATTCTGGTTTATGAAATAGAGAATTGCCATTAACACGGACAAATCTCAAGCAATAGTCTTTAAAAAAGTAAAATTTAGAAAAAAAAACTCAAAAAATTTCGTATTTTCAACAAAAGAATCAATTGGTGCAATTAAATTAAATATCTCGGCATCCTCATCGATAAAAAGCTCTCCTACCGTCCGCACATTCTGTCAATCAAGAAAAAAATACAAATCCGATTTTTCCAGCTCAAAAAGCTGCTGAGTCGAAGATCCAAACTTTCGCTAAAAAATAAGCTCTTAATTTACAAAATCTACATGCTTCCAGTCATTACTTATGCAAGTAGAATTTGGGGTATTTCCGCAAAAACAAATCTTAACATTCTTCAGATTGAACAAAATAAAATATTACGCAATATTGCAGATGCACCTATTTTCGTCAAAAGAACTCATCTTCACAAAGAACTTCAAATAGAACCCATCCCCACCAAAATCGCAAATTTAGCATCTTCATTTCGAGCCATAACAATCCAACTATCAATAGCCAAGCTCAATTTCAATCTCATACCGGAAAATACAAATATTCTTATAATACATCCAAATTAAAACCAACGTTTTGAAGCGATTCACTCTTTAATTATCTCCTTTTTAAAACTGAAATTTCCACAATCATCCAGGAAAAAAAAAATTCTACAGTCTTAACTTCTAATCCACTGATTTCCTCCAATTGGAGCCCGAGGATCAACCAATCAGGAAGCAGACCTCGCCAGCTCAACTATCAAGCTCCTGGATGATGTCTACCAGTCCCAACTCCGAGGACTGAAACCTCCCTTTCTCACTCCTCGTCCATACGAGAACTTGTCCGTCGCACTCGGCGACTTTTCTATTCATATTATATAACTCATACCGAGTAAGAGAAATCCCAGATTTCTGTAAACTCGAAATAAATACATTGCCAAGTTTTTTTCAAAGTAGTATATCATTCCGGTGACTGCAGTAGCCTGTGAGTGAGTGAAAGTATTGCAAGGGCACCAGACATAATCATGCTGCACCAAACAAGGTAAGGCTGTGATCTAGATGTGAGAAAAAATTGATAAGATTGATTGATTGTTTTTTGTGGGATATAGAACAACAAAGGCTATATGCCTTTTAAAAGATTCTTTTTATTCAGTAGATATCAAAGTATTTCAACTTCTGCGGGAATATCCTGAACACTTGTTTACGAGCTGCTACTATTTCCAAAAGTCCTTTAAAAGTAATATTGCTTTGTGGATCGATCTTGAGCATATTCCAGAGGTGATTTCTATGGGAGGTATATTTATTACAAATCAAAAGAATATGTTCCAAATCATTGATACAGTTACAGGGACTACACATTGCATTATTCTGTAGATGGAATTTGTGTAAAAGTCCAGCAGTTATGATCATTTTGCAGTTGATTCGAGAGCTAAGAATTTCTTCTCTGTTGCTCTTTGTCCAATTGGACATTTTATCAATGGTCGGAATGTTCTTTAAGTCTTCGAAATATTTACTTGAATAAAAATTTTCCTTGGTTCTTTTCATTCTGTTTCTTTAAATGTTGCTATGCATATCTTCCAGTGCAATGCAGTCGATGTCTATATTGGACTCCATTATCGATTTCAATTTTTATCTATTTTTTCCATTTCTTCACGTCTAGACCACAGTTAAACCTTGTGTGGCGCAGTATAGCCACATCTGGCTCTTGCGCCAAAAAACCTTTACATTCACACACTCACTCGAACTTTGGTCAAGTGACGAGGGCACCTCACTCTCCAAAACTTCCACATCACGTGATTGTGATTTTTATTAATGTCGCACTGAGAAGCAACACGAGGGCTGTCAGCGACAGTTAGTGAAAAGGAAGTTTTTGGCGCCAAGTTGTGTACTGTAATCTGAACATTTGAAAAAATAGGGGAGGGTCGAAAATAGAGAATGATCTCTGGGTATCCCGGAGATCATTCTCTACCCATGTTTACAAGAAACCGTTTCTTGTAAACATGCTTCACCCATGTTTACAAGAAATGGTACATCCCATGAGAGAAAGAACAAGATCACTAGTGTGCCTCGGTTTAGTTTTTATTAACGTCGCACTAGAAGCAACACGAGGGCTATTGGCGACGGACCTCGTAATCTAATGTGCCTCGAATTTTCCCTCTTTCACCTACCGAAGAAGCTCAGCTCCTGAGGGCTGTTGGTGACGGACCTTGTAAATCTGAACCGCGGTCAAGCGATGAGGATGACATCTGAGATGGCGCTTCCCTCTCCAAACTTCCACCCCATGTCAATGGGAGGATTGGGATTCGAAATGCATCAGCCCTCTACTCGGGGATCTTTCGTGGCATTAGGACTCGAACCCATGACCCGACTGAAACAATGCCTGCCATGAGCTCGTGTCCATGACCACTAGGCTACTGCGGACGCGCTCCGAGGAGACCCTGGCAATTCTTCTCTATTTTAGACCCAACTTGTCAACATATTTTTATCTTTTTTCCTATTTTTTTTCACACGTCTAGATCACAGCTTTATGGCGCAACATGGCCACATCTCTCTAGCTATTGCGTCATTAAAATGCTATCAATCACTCGCTGTCTTTTCAATTTTGGTTGTCAGCTAAAATTTGGGGGAAACGATTAGAGGCTTTTGAGTCAGTTTGTGTGTAGCGGAGCATTTATTTCTTATCTAATATTTTTTACTCTTTTCTCCTTCCTTAATAACTGAGTAAGAAGAAAATGCTTTGTTTATATATAATTTATTCCTTGGATTTTGGTAAGTCAACCAATTTCAATTTTTTGATATTATTTCAAATATGTGGAGGAAATTCAAGCTGAATCCCTCCACATTCAGAGTGAGGGATTTAGATGACTATACTCCCACAATGAATGATATTATGATTAATTCAGATATATTTAAATACTTTCGAAGCCCTTAAAATGATCAGAAGCTCATAATAAGAGTGGGAAGTAGAAAAATAGTCGAAACAAACAAAAGTCGTCGCATATTCCTAAAACAAACCCGCAACTTCTATATTCTGAAGTAAAAGGCAATATATATGTTATAGACATGAATATAGTACAAATATGTCATTTACACGGAATGGCAAAGTAAATTTTAGTACATCTGATACCGTATGTGCAGCACAAATCCTTGAAATAGATTAAATTTTAAACGTACTGGTAAACGCAAGTATCGTTTGGGTATCATACATACATATTTGGTACATATCGTTTTCTAATCCATAAAATATCAACTAGTGTACCCTTGATGGATTTTGCAACAGAACTACTGAACGCAAATATTAAAATAGTGGAAATGCGACGCTTTGTGAAAAGCGGAAGTAATCAGGTTCCCTTGGTACTAATCACTATTCTTGGCACTGATATACCAGAAATTATTATTCTTTGGTATATTAACCATCGCATCCAAATTTTTATAGACAAGCCCAGACAATGCAATAGATGCTTCAGTTTTTATGACATATCCCGATTCTGCCAAAAACCTATAATTTGCACTAATTGTGGGATAACAGTCACTGGTTCATGCACCACTTCTGCATTAATTGCAAACAAGACCCGCTAATTCCCTTCTATGTCTCAAAGAAAAACATCATGCAGTATGAATGCACTCACCATTAAACTTTAGGAGAGGCGAGAAGAAAATATCAAAACAAACCTTCGGGCAGCTATTCTACAACTTTAAAAGCAAATCCAGCAGGTCTAAATATGCAAGAATTAGAAAATATTGTAACAACTTTTCAGGCCGCTTTAGAAAAGCAAACAATAGTAATTATGGAATACGTTCAAAAAATGATGGAGACTATGTTTGTATAAATTGTACAATATTTCTGAAACGGGAAAACAATCTGCATGTCCTAGTCGGAAAAAGACTACCAGTAAAATGCTTCAGATCTTGTGTCCCCATACCCGGTGTATCTAATAACATAAAGAATGCATCTAATGAGATTGATGTTGAATGATCTGTTTCTATAAAGGTTTTGTTTTTTCTGTGGATAAATTTTCCATTATTAAAAAAAAAATAATTTCCCATACATGCAGGGAAGTACAGAATTTTGAATTTAGCCCTTTTTTTTTTCTTCATACTTTTGTTTTTGCTAATGCAGAAGCATTCTGGAAAATAACAAAAAAAAAAAAAAAAAAAAAATGTCTTGAATATTAATGTGGAGCAAATAATATCCATCCCTAGATTAGTGGATTTCACAGAGCTTCTGTGGGAAATTTACATTGATAAATTTGGATTTCAGGACAAAAATTTACCTACTTCTGTTATTAGAGGATTACTTGATGAAGGAGTGAATAATTACTGGGATTATTTCATAACAGCTACGGATGCTTCATAAACCATACAATTTCTATATCAGGCATAACGAAAAATTCTTCAATTGCTTACAACATAACTCCTATTAATACTATATTTACAGCTGAGGCACCGGTTATATCTCAAGCTTCAGATGATCCCGCGGATTTAAATAAAAAATTGTTATTATTGTCAGATAGACACTCTGTTAGCTGCACTTAAAATTATAATATTAAATCACCAGAAGTTATTAACAGATTGGCCAGGAAAATATTTATTAAGGACTGATCGATAAGATATCCCAGGAATGAGTCATCAGTGTTTACCAAAGACAGTAAACCCCATAGGACCAAAGTTCGAAGCCCTTGTGTTGCTTCCAAGAGCGTTGTTAATCAATATTCATCATCCCGAAGTTAGAGGTTTGATCCCAGATAGATAAAACGCGCATCAATCCCGCTACACGACGTGTTTTTAGTAGCATCGGGACTCGAACTGGACTGATACAAAGCTGAGCTTCTCACCGTGACCATTTGGTTGTGTGCTTCTGATTGCAACGTCAAGAAAAAATCAAGTCTGCTTTCAAATAAGTGTAGTGGGTGAACTTGGGAAGGAAAGCAATTGGAGCGTGATTGTTAAGTTTAATGGCGCAAGAGCCAGATATGGCTATGCTGCGCCAAATAAGGTGTATTTGTGATCTAGACGTTTGAAAAATGGAATAAGTATAAAAATTGGTTGACAAGGAGAGTCGAGAACAGAGAAGGATCCTAGAATATCTCGGAGAGTGATAAATGTGACCAAAGGCAATAACCCCATGGGAAATAAGAACACTAGGGTGTCTCGGATGCCCGTACTTATTCAGAGAAAAAAAGCCCTTGTAGGCGGAAAGCGATTAAAGTAAAAATGTCATTCCTTCGGATGCACGCGCACGACTATTTTGAAAATCTTTGCATACAATATTGTAGCATTTCAAGTTGGCATTAATCTATGGCTCCTTGTAGTCTAGGGATATTGTTTGGTAATCATTGACCAGAGACTATATTTTCCGCAACAACGCGGAAGCCGAAGCAATACAAAGAAATTAAGTTCCAGGGATACAACCCCTAACGACCAATCTTTATTTTCGACTCTCCCTTCGTGTCACCCTTTATTTCATTCCTAACATCTACAGCACAGATACATTGTTTGGCTTTTGAGAACAACAAATCTACTTACCCATTTCTAAGAAATAATTTTGCAATGATTTATGGAATCAAGAGAATGGCCTTTTAAAATACGCAACATATATTATATCTAGGAAGTACAGAAATGATTGGCACAAATGCAGTTACAGGGTGGAAAATATTTTATTCACAAAAACTGAATATTACAAAGACATCGTCCCCAATAAATTTATGTATTCTAGCCATTTCAACTAAAAAACAAGTAAGTACATATTCCGGAAGGATGAGGCAAATAATTCCATGGGTGTATTGGTGCCCCACGTGCGGTCAACAGTTGGCAATTTCCAATCACACCGGAGTTGTTGACCTAGCACTACGTGTATTTTGTGGAACAAGGCGCAATTGGATGCAGTCAGATCGGGTAAGTATGGTGGGTGCGGACAACACTGAAATGTCGCGTAAGGGTAACTGAAGAGGGAGCGTATTATCATGTTGTAGCAACATGTTTCGCGAGTAAGTTCCAGGGCAGCGTTGTTGAATACGACATCGTAGCAGCTTTCTAGCAATGTCACAATTCCTGTCGCTGTCATTAGTGCATTCAGAAAGCAGACAATCCACCAAAATACCATCGACATCCCAAAATACTCAAACCGTTTCTTTGTATATAAAGACGGCTTAGTCTTCTTGGGATGAGGGCTTTATGCATTCTTCTATTCCATGGACTGACGTTTTTCTTTTTTGCAGCATGCGAGAGCCCCGATTCGTCACCCGAAACCAGTAAGGCGAAAAAAACCCATCTTGACAGTTCAGTGCAAAAATTCTTTGTACATGGCGGCTGACGCATAAGAGCACGTGACACCTACTGCATGTATACTTTTCTCCAACTCCAAATTGTTGTGAACGATTGACTCCTATGTTTTGATTATCGTGATAATCCATTTTTCTTGTCTATCCTTACAATGACGGCAACGCGAATTATAGTCGCTCTCCTTTTCTTCGCCAACTGGTAGAACTATCCGGCATTCCTTGCAACTCTGCGGTTTTTTTTCTGTGTTAACCGTCGTGTGGAGTTTGTTTATGACACATCTTATCCACAACGTTTAAGCCCATGTCATTCGAGGATGGACAGATCACGATCTGTGAAATCACATGACATCTTCTGTATCTTCGTTCATAATTTGTGAGTCAGCATTTATCTTCAGTGCAAACGAATGAGAAACTGAGGGGGGGGGGGGCTAAACAGAGTTAGTATTATTTTTCACTGCTGCAAATGAGTAAAATATTTAGGAGTATAATCATTAATTATTTTTTGGGTCAAAAGTTGGTGTTTCCGTGAATTAGAGGTTGATTTTCCTTCTGTTTTGGAAAGGGTGTATTTGAATTACTGTTCTTGGTGTTATTGTCAATGGCACACATGTATCTTTTTCACACCAAACCAATGTCCAAGTTTCTAGCATTTAAAACAGCGTGAGGCCGCGATAGTCGGGTGGTCCAGAGCTCATAACCTTTCGAGTCTTGATTCAACTTAAGATGCTCAGGGTTCATGCATATTTAATATGTCGAGAATCCGAAGTCCTTCCGTTGTTGTTTGTGGAATTTTGAAGAGGGAAGCGCTAACTGATGTGTCCCCTAGTCAAGTAACTGATAATCAAAATTACGAAGTTCGTCACTAATAGCCCTCGTGTTGCTTTTAAGTGAGACGTTAATTAACAATCGATCAATTAAACTGTAACAGCGTAAAGGGTAGGAAACATTTTGAACTAATAGAGCAGTTCAGGTAAGCCCTTTTCGGCGACATTAAATTACAGTCAGGGATTTTGTTTCAGAGGCAGTATTTGGCTACATCGATGTTGGTAACCGAATGGTATATCCCCGATAAAGCAACCAACAGTTTTAGACCCTGGTAACTTCTCTTAAATGCAACTTAATTTTCAACACTGCGGTGTTCATCCACTGGTAACTAAAACCTCAATGACCGGCGGCAAAGAGGTTCTTAACGGCCTGATAGGGAATAAAGAAAAGAAAATCTACTTAGAGATTGGAAATCTTTATATGTCTGTCAGAAAATTCGCTCTCAGTTAACTTATTAATTGGGAAAGTAAATTCGCAACGGATTATTTTCCAAATGTAAATTTCTACGGCTGTCCACGGAATTGAAATAGAGAATTAATACTACTTTATTATTGCTTTGATTTTCATTAGTTCAACTCTTCTTTGCATTGTGTGTATTAACTTCTATTCAAATATCACCTACGTTTCATTTCTTAATTGATTAAAATTTCTACCACTTAAAATATAAGATGAATCCATGCAGCTTTCAATATTCCTTCATTCTTTTTAACCGCAAAAAAATCTACAGTTGGCTAAAAAGAAATTTGATGTCCTTGAGGTAATTTAATTATAATTTACATTACACATCAATCAATAACTCCCGAGACTAACCCAGAGATGGCGCTCGTAGTAAACCAGTAACCAGGTCTTTCTAGAGTACTAACCTTTGCTTGAAACGTGTCAAAATTTTAAGTCGATCGGACCAGAAACAGCTGAGTTATCGAGGTTGGAGTAAAGTCGTTTTGTAGTTTGTTTAAAAAATGGAAAAAAACCGAGTTTCGTGTTCTGATAAAACATTGTTTTTTAATGGGTAAAAACACCATGCAAGCGAAACAATGGATTGAAAAATGTTACCCGGACTCTTGTCCATCAAAAGCAACGATTTGTCGGTGGTTTGCCGAGTTTAAACGTGGTCGTACCGACACAAATGACGCGGAACGCTCGGGTAGACCTGTGGAAGCCGTTACACCGGAAAATGTGAGTGAAGTGACAAAAATTATAATGAAAGATCGTAAAGTGAAGCTCCGTGAGATTGCTGAGATGACACAGATATCATATGGAAGTGTATTTACTGAAAAAGGTTTTTTGAAGTGAAGTGAAAAAGGTTTTTTCCAAGTGGGTGCCGCGATTGCTTTCGATGGAACAAAAACAGCAACGAGTCGATGATTCAGAAAGCTGTTTATCGCTATTTACTCGCAACAAAAAAGATTTCTTGCGATTTTTTTTGGGGGGAAAAAAAAAAAAGATTTGGAAAAGCGTTGGAACGATTGTATCACCCTAAAAGATGATTAACAAAAGGTGTTATGTTGATGAATAAAAAAACATTTTGCAAAAAAAATGTTGTTTTCAATTTTAGACTCGGGAGTTATTGATTGTGTTATATATAAAAAAGGCCAATATTGGGACCTAATGAAGTTGGAGAGAGGAGCGTCGAGTCCAAGAAAATAAAGCAGTGTACAGATTTTAGGATGCGGTAACCTAAACTCCTCTCTTTCATACAATGACCGGAAAATTTTCAAACAAGTGTCTCAATTAACTTTAGAAAATTACCCCTGAATTGCTCTTAAATCACAGAAAATAGCATACATAAACAGATATATAAATTATCACTTCAGCAGGAAATAATAAGTTTCCTTTAGCATAGTAATAAATTTAAATACTTTCACTGAAATTCTCGAATGCTACGTAAACTTCAAAACAGTTTCATTTGTGATGTTATTTTCAATTCTCAAAATGTTGCACACATTTGAGAATTGAAACATTAAGAATCCCATAGTCAGGGCATCATGGGATCCAAAAATATCTCAATTTATCGAAAATAGGTTTTATTACCGATTGTAGTCTGTATGTCTTATCATGATTGTGATTTCTAGTGTCATTGATAAATAAACAGAAATCGAATTATACGCTCGCACTGCAGTGATCATCCATGAATAGAGCTGGCTTACATTACTCAATACATCCAAAGCTATGCTACTGATGTACCTGGGTTCGGCATTGTAGAGTTAATGGTATTGAAGTTTTAGTTTAATTTTAGCATAAGTTTTATTAACGTTGCACTAGAAGCAACACGAGGGCTATTGGCAACCGACCTCGTAATTTTGAACCTCGGTCAAGTTACGAGGAAGACGGCCGAGCTGGCACCCCCTCTCCTAACTTCCACGCCAACGGGAGGGCTTTGGGCCCCAACAGATTTAACGTGCATCAGCCTCGGCTACACAGCGAGTCGTTAGCGGCCAAGGATCGAACCTGCAACTGCACGAAAACCGCCAGCCACAACCACTAGGCTACCACAGCCTAATGGTATTGAAATTAATTAACGATCTAGAACTCGGATGTGGCAATGAATATCAGCCTGTTCTGTTGTGGCTTTATGAACTCTTAAAGGACTTCTTATTAAAAAGTGAAACTTTTAAATAAAAATTTAAATATTTCATCACTTGAAATTTCAATCAATAAAAATTGTACCAACTTAATCATAGTTCAAATGTGCCATGCTCTGAAACAGCATGTAGCATCACCTTCAGTTAATCACATCAAAAATTAAAGTGCAGTATTTTCATTCATTTGTAAAACCTCATCCTCATGTGTTCATTAATTATATGATTTCACAGTATAATATCAACAGGTATATAAATATTTAAGAGCTATTATTTCATTAACAAAATTATTTTTATAGTTCACATTGCTTATTTTATTCAGCTGGAAAATGTATTCTCAGACAATAGCAATTAATATGTTTAGTTACTATAATATTATGTACCAAGTGATAGTTTTAGCACAGCTGATAGAACGGCAACTTGCACTTTAGAACTGATTTTTAAGTAAAACTTGGAAGTGAATTGATAATTATCTCAAATTATTTAGTAGAGAGAAATGATGTTCAACAACAATGGCTTTCAATTTAATTGAATTTAAAATCACATTAACTAACAAACATTACATTCAAGGAATTAAATTTCTTTATTTTACCTAAAAATGTACTGTTTTAAATTTTCAAAGTAATTTTGTAGTTCATTTTTGTTGATATGCTTACATTAAAACAATGCACATGAATCATAATTTTAATTAAAAAAGCAAATATTTATTACTTTAGCTGATATTATATATTAATGTGACAAAGAAAATTTTACTTAATTAGTAAATATTCTTTCATTTTCTTGAAACATTTATACATAAAAATATGTAATTTTTTAATTTTACCTACATAACAAGCCAAATTTTATTCTAAACATTTATCTTTACCATTCATATATTTAAATTTAAACTATTTTGTTATTAAAATTACAGACTATGAATATATTATTTTTTAAAATTCAATTTTCAGACTTTCTTCTAGCATTTGAGAAACCTATTACTAAAGAAATAATTAACAAAAACATTTATAAGATATTTATAACATGCAATTAAAAATATTTTAAAAGTAGCACAAAAAGCTTTGAAAAAAAAAAATGATTTAAAAATTCAATATTTTTACTACATTTTGTAACTGAAGACAAAAGCACAAAATTTGGAACACTTATTATTTTCCATTTTATTTATTAATGCTGTATTTTATTTTAACTATACACGTTTAGGTATTTGATGTTTATTTTGATCAATGTTGCGAATAACAATACTAATATTGTACACTATAATATAAAAGCATACTCTTTTACTATCTTGTAAAAAACACTCCACATTTCACAATTAAAAAACATCAGCATGAAGAATATTAGCAATGACAAAGAAAGAACTGAAATTCATGCAAAAATAAAATTAGCTAATTATTCAGAAACATTACATAAAATTTACAATGATAAATATATTTATTTCATTTCCTCCAAAGCAATTTTTTATTTGATTTAAGTTTCATAAAATCACTATAAGTAACAATTATTTAATGTAAAAGATAACTTCCTTCAAATGTTAAGAAGTATTTTCAATATTCCTCCAAGAAATATTCCACAATGATGTGAATCTGAAATTTAAATGTAATTCAGATATGGTTAAAAATTTTCAGATTTTGTATTCTAAGTTAAAAATCAAATTAGCACATAATTTTAAAAATGTGCTTTTTAATGCACACAGATTGCAATTCAAGTTAGCATTTATAGATCAGATTTTAGCAGTTGCACAATATTTTTGTGTAATGAATGAATAATGCTAACTAAATGTTTGACAGATAATGATTATACACATAATTATATCAATGGCAGAATTTCAAATTATCCATAAAAATTTATAATTTGCTCAAATATTTTATTTAAAAATATTTTTATAATCTGTATGCATGCACTTTCTTAAACATTAAGTGCAACATACACTTTCCATACGTATTAAAACAATATTTATTAATCGTGAAATATTTAGTTTTTAACATAAAATTTTTAAAACTTTCAAATACAAAAATCTTTAGATTTATCATATCTTCTAAACTATGATTAAAAAATTATATTACCTAAATTAATGTTATTAATATTCAAGTATAATTTGATGAGTATTGGCAATACAAATAGTATTGAACAATTACTAACTAATATAACAAATGGTGATAATATGTGTGGTACGTTGGTTTAAAATTCTTTGATTCTATAATCTTGTTTTTAAAAAACTAGTTATGTCACAAATTTAATCACATGCAAAATTTTAGTTCCACAAATTTCATTTAATCTGAGTAAGCAATATTTATCTTCAAGAATAAATTTTTTATAACTATATTAAGGTTTTGCACAAGGTAAATTTTCAAAGAATTAAAGATAGTCAAATATTCCTAAAAGGTAACATTTTGTACAGATAAAGTTTTTTTAGAAGGGAGGGGGGGGGGTCTTGGGAAAGGATGGGGAGCCTTCAAAATATCAAATGCATTATTTAATATGTCTCTGAATTTAACAATATCACCCAAGTAAATACTTTAATAGTTAAATGGCAAACATTTTGTTACTATGTTTTCATTTATTTTTATTTTGAATTTAGAATAAGCATATTTTTTACATTAAAAAATTTAATTGTTAACATTTTTTTTTTGAATTTTTAAACAATTACAGATCATTGTAAGTTATTCTACCAGTTATATGTATGAATCAATTACACCTTACATGTACACCTTACATCAATTACATGTGAATTACACCTTGCTTATTAGTGTTATTTCTTACTAAAACTAATGCTGATTTGCTATGCAGAATTAAAATTTTAATTTTTGAAAATATTACACAATTTTAAAAAAGTCATTCATTTTTTTCTTGAATGTAGTCTTATTAAAATCTCATTGCAGATTTCTTAGATTATGGCTTTAAACGCACAAAAGGCTATCCGATCAAGCCTCAGATATTTATATTTCTATACAGAATCTTTGAATTGAGATGCAAAACATTTAATTTACTATTACCAAATGAAATCTTAATTATAAGGATTATGACATTAAAAGTTTCCAAGAAATCCTTTATAAAAATAAAACTTAATGATTAATTAAAATTTTAAAACAGCGAAAAATATGCACAGTATAATTCTCATTTTAAATAATTATCCAAAATGTTTACACCAAAAAAGCACATATAACTATTTCATACTGACTCGTTAAAAACAATTTATATTTAAACTAATAAAAATAAATACAAAGAAAGAATTTTAAAGATACAAAATATAAATAAGCCATTTCAGAATTCACTTAACAAAAAGTAAGCACTGTTGCATTATTAAAACGAAAACTAAAAATACTAAGAATTACTATATTTAGTCTCCGAATTATAACATACTACTCATAAAAATTAATGAAAACTATATTTCTATGATATATCAGACAATATTTATTACAATATTTTATTTTACTCGTCAAATTACAGAATAAAGCAAAAAGAAAATACAGCTTTTTATTTTACAATTAAAAAAAAAATTAGTTTTAAATCGAAAATAAACTACAAAAAGGAATGAAACATAATTTGACAAATTTGGTGGAAAAAACAATACTGATGGAAGAAACATTTTTTCCAAATTTAAGTATTTAATACATGCTTATAAAACAATCAACTAAGCAATGTAACAACGAAGGTCCAATTCCTTTAAAATACTGATCTAACTCTTACCCCAAAAGGCATCGCTAAAGGATCTTAATTTATTAAAATTCATTGTAAGATTCACATCACTGCAAGGAATATGACCAGGAAATCTTGCATGAAACAGAAGGTAGATGATGCAATCATTACCCATTACCGCTTTAAAATGTACAGCTACCTTCCATTAAAGCTTTATTTATACAATGCTGTACTTCTTTGTGGGGTATCAAATTTTGTAAGTTACACACCTTGGCTGAGAAGCTACCAAAATGCATGTGACAGGTTCTGTCCCTTTCAGATGTCTCACACAACTGCACTCCATATTCAGAGATTGAGACTTTGTCCTGCCACTGGGGATGTATTCAAGGCACTGCTGAGGAGGAAGATCCTACTTCGTTTTAGAATGTAATGCAAATTCAAAATGGAAGAGCTTTTATTTTTTAACATTTTCTTTGAAATTAACATCAGAGGACTTGGGGATTCGCCCCAAATAATTTTCATTGTTACACATCATTATCAACCACCGGCAAAATGCAAAATACAAGTTTTCACTCCCCAGCTGAGTTATTCATGCAAATCAATTGCATACAAATCAAGAATGAAAAGATATTAATTCAGAATCATTCACATAAGGAGAATAATAAAATGGTTGCTATGATGAAATTTTAAGATTTTCCTGTGATAATCATTAACTGGAATAAATTTCTGAATTTGCAATAATTTTACACCAGAAGAATGTACAATTCATTAATTTTTCCAAGATACATAATGAGTGACTTAAATTTTTTTTACAAATTAAATACATAAACATTATACTGACACAAAACACATCACAAAAACTGCTTTTGTTTATGTGACAGCACTTTCTAAATACAGACATGACAAACATATGCATTTGGCTAGAAGCAGAAATTGTTGCATTAATGACACTGCAATCTTTCTTTAATTTATTTTTCAATGATTTTCAATTTGTTTAACTTTTTTTATATGATCTCTGACAACAACTGCACTACTTAAGGGGGTAACACTTTCTGCACTGCCGGTGTTATGAAAACTACAGTGAACAGATGGTATAATCTCAATCTAATATCTACAGACTTTGACTGTCACGGCCGGAAAAAAATTGCCTGAGTTCATTTTATCTTTCCGAAAGTATGGAGATGATAATGATGTAATTCTTGGTCTACATCCTCCCTGTATTAAAATAAATAAGCTGCCCGTCTGAAAATAGTTGGTATGTACACAAGGCTTGCATTACTAAAACTGCAAAACAGTAATATTACTGTTTTTTAACTTACTAAATTACCAGCCATAAATATTACACACTAATGACTTCTATAGTTTTTAAGTACAGATGAACACCATATGTCATGTAGGAATGTTGGTTCTACTGAAAGCAGCAACATATGCAGTCTGAGAAAGCAGATATGAACTGCCCACAATTAAAAAAATTCAAAAATGATTGATTTTAAAAATAAAATTTTACAAAGATTTCTTTTATGTTTAAAATTTACATTTTGTCGATATGAAAGCCATTGAGATTAAAAACATTATAAGAGGAAATTTTTTTCGAACAAAACAAAACACACGGTGCAACAAACATAAAATTAAAATGATAGGAGTCCATTTCTTCTTCTTCAGTAGGAGAACAAAAAATGTGTTCAAATAAATAAACAATTTTCACCATCTTTACACAAGCTGCATAGTTTAAAATTACTAACACATAATTCTTCATTCATTCCTAACCACAATCATAATCACAATGGAAGGAAATGTTTAAAAAAAATTAAATAATATACAGCTGCATCACAGAGTCCACACAGAAAGAGTTTCACATTTTCTTTTTCACTAAGAATGTTTACTTTCAGTGTCAGTACTATCTGAGGTAGGATCATCGTGCATTCCTCTAGATTTACTTGATTCTAAACTAGGATTTTCACTGTTAGTTTTTGCTAAAGACACACTTTCACAGTCACTCTGCAAACTTTTAGCAGGTGTATGCGCGGCAGTAATAGTGGATGCTGGGCTTCGTCTAGAAGAGTCCCTGAATCCTTCTTTATCACTATCGTCTTTATCGGGATTGTCATAAATCTCCATTTTACCATCATCCAAATCATCATCATCATCCTCGTGATTTCCCATCAAGGATTTCAAGCTCTCGTCATCTGTTTCTTGTCCATCGGTAAAATGACTTGGGATTGAGAGCTGTTTACTCGGAGATGTGTGGGCCAACGATTTAGAAACTGAGGGTGTTGAAGACAAAATACTATGAGTTGCAGGTGAAGTCACTGTTGCAGACGACATCGCTGAACTCAGTGTTGTGCTCAAGGAGCTCGTAGTGAAAAGAGGATTATTTAAACCAAGTCCATTAACCAGCCCACTCTGAGTAAAGGAACCAAAGGAGGCTGGAAGATTTGGGGGGATGGTGAAACCTCCTAAGCTTAAGGGATTATAAAGAAGTCCAGGAGGGTATAAAAAGGGAAGTGATGATGAAGGCAAACTTGTGGTTGAACTCATGCTACTGGAAGTAGCACAAGAAGAAGCAGGTGTGTTTTTACGAGATGAAGAGCTACCTGATTCTTTGTCACCCCTGCTCTTTTCATTGTCTTTTGAGTGATCTTTTGAGGGAGGAATATTGGCTGCACTCAAAGGTGAAGAGCCTTGCAGTCCAGGAAAGTTGAATCCAGGAAAGCCGAACAAGGGATTGGTCAGACCCATGCCAGCCAAACCACCAAAAGGCAAAAATAATGGAGGATTGGTTGATGATGTGGATGAGGCAGAGCTAGTAGTTGTTGACGTTGAGCTGGATTTGGGTGGATCCATGAAAAATTTCATATTTGGAAAGCTACTAAGCATGCCAGTATTGGCAAAGCTCAGAGGGTTCAAACCAGCAGTAGAAGGGAATGACATAGTTGTAACAGGAGGGACCAAATTTTGATGTGCACTCGCTAATAAAGAAGCTGCAGTTCGTCGTCCTCTTTTCTCAGATGGAGTAACTATTCTTTTTGCCATATTATTAGGAAGGTTACCCTGTAATTCAAAAGTGTGTCATAATTGATGAATGGATTACACCACTAGCTAATTTCTACACTACAGTTAAATTTCTACTATGTATTTCTTCATGCAAGTCTAATTTAGTGTTCTAATTCAAAAATAAGAGAAAATATTACATTATTTTTATTTATTGGATAAACTGCTCAAAGAAAGACCAAAATATATATTGAGAAGTACAGAAGTAAATGAACATTCATACTGTGTTCATTGTGATTTAAAAATGAAAGTTTAAATAAAAAATAATGATAAATGAAATTTTTAATGGGTGGAAAAAGGGAATTGGGATGAATGCAAAAACCAATTTAATTGCTAATTTCCAATGAAATCTTACAGCACGACTTAATTTTAGTGCCATTAAAAAAAGCCATTTTCCCCATATAATATTTTATGAGAAAACAATGAATTTTATTTTTTCAAACACGTAATCATTTACAGTTGCAATTTATACAATACATCTCCTTACACCAGAAGATGTGGTTTAGCTTTCTTGAGCAGTTTATTCAAAGAATGATATATATGGCAGCACTCAGATTTGATGTAGTTCTATAACCACCATACATCATTAGTAAGCAGTGATCGCAAACAAAGTACTCAGTAAATTATAAGGGATAAAGTGGCATGCAAAGCAAAAAAGCACCTTTTCGCGGACTAATGGTCCCCATTTCGGATCAACGTCGAACATAGGATTTTTGTCCAACCATTCTGCAAGGTACTTCAAGGGAGGAGCTTTGCTTCCAGTTATCTGCATCAGATGTTGGGGAAAAAATTAGCAAAAGGTGAAAATTGTCAGCATCTTTATAGCAAAAGAAAAAAAAATTTTAAAACCACCAAGAAATATTATTGTGCAAGAAAGAAACCAATGCACCGTATCCATGAAGGGGGGGAAAAGCGTGCCAAGAAAAATAAGCAAGGGTAAAAAAAAAAGCCGAGTTAAAACATTAATAAGCATCCATAAAAAGAAATAAGAACCATAAACCAGGCTGGTTTTTTAGGAGGGCACATAATAAGGTGCAATTTAGATCTTTATGTGTTCAATATGGCTTACATTCCCTAAACACTTGGCTCCAATTCTGAAAATCTGATCAACACAATAATTATTCAGCACTCTGCAAATAATAAATCTTTAAAAAAAACAAAGAAAGAGGAAAGTTAATCAAACCTTCTTCCCAGTAAGTCTGTTTATTACTGATACATTTTCTTCTCCAGTAATTTTGTCATAATCAAGTTTGGTAGGATCAAGGCGTGGCCGCCTTCCCCTTCTCCTACCTTCTGGCAATTCCAATAGTTCGGTCTATAAAAAAGAACAAAAGATTATAATAAAAGACTCTAAAAAGGTAACTTTTAAATTTTATTTCTTTAGTAGAAAAAAACTGTAATATTGCCAGGGAGCTGCATCCCAACTGAATACTAGAAATTTACAGGGGAATAAAATATTTTTGCCATGAATAACCTTAATATTATTTTAAAAATTAAGCTTATTTTAGATCTATCAACAATAAAAATCATTACTTTAATGCAGTATAAACTTACTGGTGAACAAAGATAACATACAACACCATCACATGCCCTTTTAACTGGCAATTTGCTATGCTGTATCATTGTTGTATTTTTAAGAAAATGTTAAGATAATCCAATTTAAAATTTGTACCATGTTAAAAATTAAGATATATATTTGATTAACACCATGTAAAGAAACAAAAAGCTTACATGAGAAGGAAAAGATGACACTGGACTGAATGCCATGGCTGCTGCTGCTGCAGCCACCAAGTTAGGATTAGCAGCTACAAGTTCAGGATGCTCATCGATCCATTTTTTGAAATCATGATGCATCAAAGAAGATGGGTCCAAGATGGGATTAGAACCACTAGTATGATCATCAGATTTCCCAGAACCTATAAATAATTTCATTAAAAATAATCATATCTTACATACACAAATTTTGCATTCATTATTCTGTTTATTCTAACATTCAAGTCCAGATCCAAATTTTAATCAACAATATTTGTTTACTTAATATTTTTCACTTTTATCATTTTTCCCAAATCAAAAAATTTCACAAATTTTTTTTTTTTCTTCCTAAAATGCTATGCTTTGAAATGAGCTAAATGCACTTTTGTAACAAAATGGTGAATGAATGGTTTATGGTACAAGAGCCAAATATGGTTACACTGCACCAAACATTTAAAAATTGACAAAGAACTTGGGAGGGAAAAAAGCACATTTAGAAAAATGAAGAAAATACAGTGATATATAGAATACTATGTTAAATAAGGGGGGTCAATAAAAATGCAAACTTGTTGTGGAAGTTTACCCAAACCAAAACAAAATGTTGAGCTTTCAGCACTTCATGGTTTTCAGTAAGTCACTTTAAAAATACCACAACATCAAAATTAATAAAAAATGTATTAAAATGTTTAAATAGTGAGAAGTTAAATGTGATAAATAAAAAGTAATGAAGAATCCTTGTAAAATTTAAACTGTTTTCATAAAATTAGAAACTTAATCCACACATTTAATCATTAAAGAAAATAAAAACTTTCATTTACAATTTACATGTACACACAAAAATGGTTTTCTGATGCCTTGAATGTAAAATGCTATGTAATAAAAATTCAAACTATTTTACCACAGAATAAATACAAGTGAGTGATGAAGTTTAATGTCACAACAGCCAGATATGACTATGCTGTACTAAGGTATAACTGGAAAAAAAAAATGGGATGGGGGATATAAAAATTGGTTGGCAAGAAGGGTTGAAAATAGGCAAGAACCTTTATGGCTTTACCCATATTTACCAGACAGTAAACTTTATGGGAATGGAAGAGATCGTTAGGGTACTTACTCCATGCCCAAGAAGGGTGAAGAATAAACACAATGAAATGTACAGACAAATTACATAAAATTTTGCAAGAAAAATAAATATACTGTTCCTTAATTGAAATGTAAAGTTCTAACACGATTTAGAATCAATAAATTAGAAGAGTTTTCTTATATTAATATAACTGAAAGATATATCATAAAGGTGAGAAGACTGGATTCGATAAACTAAATACTAATCAAAAATGAATGAGATTCCATATTGAGACAATATAAAATCACCCATATCAGATAACTTTACCTACGGTAAATGCAACCTGAAAACATATTTAACATTGATTTAAAAAAAAAAAAAAAAGGGGGGGGGGTTAAACATGTTTTAATATCTAATAAATGCAGATTTTCAAAATGCAAAAGCTTTAATGCAAAATTTTATAAGGATCTAATAAGATTGGAAAATATAAAAATTAAGAAATTTCCTTCAATGATGAAAAAAGCGATTGTATTAACTTTAGGGTAAACATTTCATTATTTATATTATGGTATCTGGGGCAGAAAATTTATTGCACAATAAAGGATATTTACCATATATTAAAATTCATCAATAATAGCTTATATAAGATAATAACATGCAAATGTTAACTATTAAAATATATATAACTTGTACATCAATAACATTTTTACCCATATTCATCCTGCTGGTATTAGTTCCCATATTTGGAAGAAAAGATGAATGGGCAGGGGCTGGGGACATGTCAAAACCACGATTTAAAGCTTTTCTGACAGATTCTTCACTATACTGCAACTGAAAGAGAAAGAAACCGGAAAAAAAAATGGATAATAATTATTACTATTACACTTTGAAATGATTTTTATTACTTCAAAGATCACCCCTTTACATATAATATTAGAAGTTACCATTTCATATCATTACACTAAAAAAAAATATTTTTATTGGTGATAGGCATTTGAAGTTTTAACTAATCATTCTAAGCAAAATCAAGATTTTTTTAAAAAAATGTCTCCCTAATACATTAATTTAAGAGCTATGAATATAAAATAAATTAAGTTGCATATTAATATTTAACCCTTTCAGGATGGCACACTTTGGTGCAAGACGTTTCCTGCGGATCGAGGAGAATTAAAAGGAATTGTCGTAAGGCCAGGGGGTAAAGTCGCCTAAGCCTAACTTTAGAAGAAAGAAAAAATCCCACCCCCAAAGTTTTCGGTCTAATGCTATAATTTTTGGTAAAATTTTAGATTATTAAAGCTGTTAAAATTTTTTAAAATTAGCACTTTTAATAATTTTTTCCCCTTAATTTACAGGAAAATGTATATATAGAAGTGCTTAACTAAAGGAAATAGTTTTCAGAAGCATTATTGAAATTATTCTGAATTTAATTTCAAAAAACAACAATAAACTTTAAAATTAATAAAAAAAAAGATATACAATAGACTATTTACAAGAAGTAACATAACTTTAAGTGAAGATCGAGTGTGGTAATTCTCTAAGCATGGAGAGAATTACCACAGGATGCAAAGTCCTTTTTTTGTCCATCTCTGACAAAGTGTCTGCATCAGAATAACTAGAAATATTCTTTTCAAAAAATTAATCATACTCTCCTCATTAATTAAATTGTCACCCATGAGAGCATATTTGTCTGATAACAGCGCTTTCTCACAATTATAAACAGGAGTCAAAGCCTTCCAAAATTAAAAGGGAAATACATTAAATACACTCGAAGGCAACACAAAGTCAAACAGTACCGACAGTACAGCTCTAAAGAGAAATAAATAAAGAAATATATAGCAAAAACCAATAAACAAAACATTCAGTGAAAAACCAGAAACATGAATATACATCACATGGAAGTTCATAGAGCATAGTTCAGTTTCTTTACATTACATTTTCCTTCCTCCCTCCACAACAGCTGATGAGCAAAATACTGAATTATGACAGACTGTGATCAAACTAAAGGCCAAGATCTATTCAGTTCAAAAGTAATGGACACAGGATGCCATCTAGAAATATTTAGAAAACATTTCACTGTAGAATGTGAATATGCATCGTTTGGCCCCTGAGCTCATTCTCAAGTGATGCGTATTTGGTACATTTGGCTGTGAACGCCGATTGTGAGTGATGTACGAGTATGGTACGTACATCCCGAAAGGGTTAAGTTGCATATAAAAAGTTCACATGAAAATAGAAGAAAAATAAACAGAACTTAAATATGTCTTGCATGCAATCACTAGATAGTATCTCATTGTCTTTTGTATATTGCTGAATTAAAATTTAGTAATAAATGTCACATAATTACACAGCAAATTTGGTTACTAAAATTCATTAACGAATAAGTAAGTACAAACATAATTATTTACATTATAAAATGTAATTGCTTACAAATGTAACAGAATGAAAATAGCCAATATTAAACAAATATTGAAATACGAAGTGTGGATATTAAATAACGAGACTGACGTTGCTACAGATGTTTGCATGTGATAAATGCCAGTGACCGACAGCTGTTTCGCGTGAAGCCCTCTCTTTCAAATGCAGTACCTCTTGCTTCTGTAAACAAATCTGTACAGCCATAGCCTACATTTGTATTACGATTATTTTTTGTTTCAACGGAGAAATGATAAGTGTAACAATAGAGCAATGAATTGTTGTAAAATTTTACATGAAACTTGGAAAAACCATTACTGAAATTTATAATTTATTGAAAGAAAAACATAGCAATGAATGTTTATCATGCCAATGTATTCTTGAGTGGTTTAAGTGTTTTTAAGATGGCCGAGAAGTGGTAGAATATTCACACTCAGGTCGCCCTTCCATGTCAAAAAAACGGATAACAATAACGAAAAAATTGTAATCTGATTTGATTGGTTAAGCATTCGTACAATTGCCGGGACTGTAGGAAATCACAAAGAATCTGTATGACAAATTTTACATAACAATTTCTAGTGCAACAAAACCAAGCTAGACCATCCGCGTTATTCGCTGGATCTTGAGCCATGTGACTTCTATCTGTTTGCTAAGGTTAAATCTGCATTAAAAGGAACAAGATTTGAGTTCATTTAAGTTGTGAAAGAGAAAGCGGCATGTGTCCTGAAGGAGCTGACAGGGGACTTTCAGCACTGTTTTGAACAATGAAATATTCACATGGGGCGTTGTAGAGATAGAGGAGGTGTGTATATTGAAGGTGATAAGTAATTATGTACAAAATCAAAATAAAATTTTACAGCATCAGTCTTGTTATTTAATAACCACACCTTGTACAACAAAAAGACTTATCATATCTTTTAAAAAGTATTATATATTGAGCAGTTATAAATATGCAACCAACCCTTTTCTTTCTGAGTTTTGCTTCTTCATCCTCCATTCGTCTCTCAAGGTGATGATGAGAATGATGCCTGGAGGGAGGTGGAGCGTCATCGATTTCACCATGGTCCTTACTTTTATCTGCAGTCCTTTCTAACATGGATCCCATATCGGCTAAAGGATGATGCTGTTCTTGCATAAGCTGCTGTTGCTTTCGAGCTTGAAGATTCAAAGCAAGCGCATCTATGCGACTACCACCTCTAGCTCCTCTTTTCTCCTTAGATTTAGAATGCCCTTGATTTTTTGATACAGTAGGCTGATTTGAACTGTTATATGAAGAATTTATCTGATTCGATGAACCTGCTCCACTTGATGAAGCACTCAGATCAATGGGCGAGGTTGGAGAGCCACCAACACCAGCTGGAGATTCAACAGGCACTGCTTTACTTTTCTGAGGAGCAGGTAAAGGAGTAAAAGGTGTTGGGGGTGTAATTGTAGATTTGACACGAAGATCTAATGATCCCATGGTAGAAGTCATACGGGGAGAAGAATTTTGGTGAGCTGGGGGAGGTATTGTTGGTGAAGCAGCTGCAACTGTTGGTGCAGGAGAAGGCACATTAGGATGTTGAACTTTATCCTCGACATGATCATCCCAAATTTTATTTCTAAGAGATGATGATGCCAAAAACTGCTGTACATGTTGCAATTGCTGCTGGTGATGATGTTGTTGTTGTTGCATATTATGAGATAAGAGCTGGCGTAATTTTGCTGAAAGTGGGAAAATGAGTATTTTACAATATATATAAATGCTGAATATTTATCAACAAGAAATAAACACATAAACAAATGCTAATTTAGAAAACATTTTTATCTTTTATTTAATTAATCAGCATTTCTTTTGATTATTATCATACCTCGCTCTGCTTCAATTTCAAATCTTCTGCGCCTTCTTCGCCTCCTATGTTTAGACGAATCAGAAACAGGCTAGAGAAAGAATGGGAAACAACATTAAGTCAGTTTATATATATAAAGTAATTAGTGGCCTAGGGTCAAAGGCAACAGAAAAATGGAGATATGTACTGCCTGATGGAATTCTTAGAATCAGGCTGATTTAAACTTCATATATACACACATTTCAAGCAAATAATTAATAAAATCAACTCAATTAAAAATAGATTTAGGCAACTTACAGGTTGTGGAATATGTTGCAGAGGACTTTTACGCATGACACTGAATTCTGGTGGAGTGGGTGTTGGTATTTCAGGGAGCATAGCTTCTCTCTGAGGTGTATGCTCAGGGGTTGCTTGAGGTGTAACTTCCCCACTATGGCCTTGGCTAGAAACACTAGGAACTGGAGATGCTCTATGAGAAACAGGACTTGCAATCACAGGCGGATGTGGAATAGGTGTAGAAGAATTGGGAGGAACTGGAGGAAATGTAGGCAGAAACGTGTGCCTAATTATGGGCCATTCATTCTTTTCCACTGCATGAACAATATGCTCCAAACGAATTTGCAGCACTTTATCCTAAAATTTTTGACAAAATTATAAGTCTCACATGAACCCCTTTTTATAAGATAGTTCCCAATTTTATAAAAGTCATTTTTTATTCTTATATGATTAAATGTTTAATATATATATATATAATATAAAATAAATTTATAGAATGGAATATTTAAATTTATTAAAATAAGAATATTGTTAGAAACAGCATTCACACACTAAAATAACACATTTAAAAATCTAAAAGCACTGACAAAGCTAAAATATTTCATGAGTAACAACTTTTTCAAAAATTTTTTTTTTTAAGGATTAACAAATTTACATATTCCATGTGCATATCTAAATATTTTTTTAACAAATGAAGATATCTGTTCATATCTACAAAAAAAAAAAAAAAAAAAAATTATAGTTAGGAAACAATAAACCAAATACATCTAAAACAGTCTTAGTGAAAATAGTTAATTGCATTTATCCTGGATGGGAAAACTTTCCAATATCCGTTCTAATAAATTAAAAAGTAAGTCCAAATCCAACTTTCGCTCTTTGAACCAATTTTTCTATTATCATTAAATCTTAATGTTTTAATAATCATCTATGAAATTTGTTCAAACTTTATATTTAATTTCACAATTACAGTAAAATCATCATCTGATGCTGTCCTGCTTATGCGAATTCAGAGTTAGCTACACAGTGCTTAATTTCTTCATTTGGCAACACTGATGCTCATTTCTCTCGCTATGATACACAAAGAATGCATTTCACACAAATTCTATGAGCATGATTACAATTCAAAGAAAAAGATTATTTTTTAAAGTTTTGTAAACCCTTAAAAAAGAACTACAATACTCAAATAAAGTAAATTTAATTTTTTAGCATGCAGTTCAAAAGGGAACACAATATTTTTGAAATGTAAGCAAAACATTATTCAGGATTCTGACAGAATAAAACTTTGAATTAGAAAACAAGCCTGAACTACTGGAGTCCACAATAAGAAGCAATTAATTAAAAAGAATTTTTAATGCAGTGAAAAAACTTTTGTCAAGTGATGGAATAATTTGTAAATATCATGGTATAATTGCTGAGATGGAAACAATACTGAAATTATGGTGTGATTTGACCCTGATATAGTTAATGAAAACATGTAAAATAATCAAGCTAAGTTGGTCCATTTAAATTTCATTGTAATTGATACACGGAGTGCAGAAATAGCAAGTAACAATTAAAAAGCTATGCCTTCACATATTCAAAAAAAAAAAAAAAAAAAAAAAAAAAAAGATTTCTAAAGATTGACTTACAGTGATGGTTGGCAGCAAGTCAATTCCTTTCATAAATGAACACATTAAAAAACCAAACAGCTTAAAAATATTTAAAATTAGTAAACCAGTAATTTTGAACATCATGTATGAATGACGTCTAAAAGTCAAATGTTGTTGAAAGCCTAAACTGCTACAATTTAAAGTGATACTTCTTAACGACATTGCACCCAGTTACCCTTCAGGCACTGTAATTGATTTCAACCCTTGTGTGAAAACATAGATGGATCTAGGTGTCATCAAAACATTCAAGGTGTGCATTCATTAACAAATCTAAATGAAGTTTTGAAATAAAACAGTGTGATATTTGAAAAGCACTTTTTTTAAAAAGCGTAACAAAGAGTTATCCGTGAGTTGCGAGATTGACTAGCCCTACTTTCTAGTTAGGTTTATGTTTATGTGCAGAGTTTTTGCCCATCTTATGAGTTGTTAATGGTGTCTAAAAGAGATGGAAATAAGGACAGAAACTGATTATATCATTCATGTGATAGAAATTGTTGTTGATCTTGCTTAATAATTAGATTTGAGAATCAATAGTGATGATTTCAATGAATTGTTGGATTCATAATTTGGAGCCAGCAATAATAAAATTTGGAGCAGAGATATGCAAACGAAAATCAATTAAGTGTATGACACTTCAGAAACACAGTTCCTCAATAAAAATACATGACAATTGCAAGCTTGACAGGTCTCAATTCAGTTGAAAAGCACTTTCAAATAAATTTTTTAAACCATTGATTCTAATGAAAAAAAGCATTATGGCTGCCAAGCATAAGGAATAAACTGTTAGCAAGCTACAAAGAAATCCTGTGGGAAAGAAAAGAAAGTATTGCATCATCAGAAAAATTAGTTAATTTTACGAAATCATCCACATCAAAATAACTTTTGAATGTAACTCATTTGTTTTTGAAGTATAATGGATTAACATAAATAAAGAGTTACAAATGTATTATTTGTACCAAAACTTTGGTCCTAAATAAATAATATTTATACATGCAAAATTATGCTCTGAATTATTTGAATTCGACTTAAAAGTTATTTTCATTGCATCTACCTATCATCATAGATATTAAAATAAATATTCTTTTTCATATATTGCATCAAAATCAATAAAAATATAGATATATATAATAATCTTCCAGGAATTTACAGCGAAGCAGCCTCACTAAACATACATACAGTAGAATCTCATTCAATCAGACCTCTTTAACTCAAATCTTCAGATAACCTGAATCGGTCCACAAAATAAAAAATTTTAATATTTTCTTCACTGAAATCTTCTAACAGTTATGCATGTATGCTAGAAAAAAGGGGACAGATTTACAGATACCCTGCGTAAAATCAATAAAACCTTAGTTACACCTGAACTCACAAGTGACAAAAGGATTCAAATGTTACATTTTTAAATGGAAATGATAATAAAACTTTAAGGACACATTTTGTTCACAACGTAGATATCTTAATTCCTGTAAGTATGATTCATACTGGATTTGTTCAATATAAAGATGATTTTCAGTATACATATTTTATTTTATATCATTTTTTCACATTTTTTGATAAACACAGATTTTTGATATCCTCAACCAGCACTACTCTTAATTATTCTGACTCAATGAGGTTTTACAATATGTATTGTAAGAAATTTTGAATGTCAGCTAATGTTATGAAGCTATATAATTCCTCACAGAGTTATTGTTTGATTAAATTAATCACCATTTTGAATCTCAATGGGTTTCAGCATCTCACTTTCAGTATATTTCCCCCCTCACTACATTTTTTCAAAAATGTTGGAAATTTTTAGAATACTTAATCCTCATAAACCATTCTTTATTTCAATGAAACAAATCTAAAGCCTACAAATTTATATATTATTGAAAAATCTAGATTATAAACTATAAATATTTATCCTGAATTTACATTTTTGTATGAATTTCATTTTCTTAATGTCTCATCAATTTCAAAACTCAACATCCAACTCTACCGGCTGTTTTAAAGAAAACTATGGTAATCTATTCATTTACTACCAAAGATCAAAATAAGTCCAATTACTAAATTATTTGAGTAAATAATATGAAATTAAGGAAAATTTTATGTCCAGCTTAAAAAGGGATAATATGAAATAGGAACAACACAATTAATACATTTTTTTAAAAAAAAATAACATTTATTTATCTTAAAATATCCATTAAATATAACATTGACTATAATTTAAATCACAAACAACAAATAAATAATTGATTTCCTACTTTAAATTGAAATATTTTATTCCATAATTCCAAAGAAAAGGTTCAGAAATAATAATTTGTATGATAAAGATACATTAAAATGTGTAACACAAAGACTTTTTTAAAAAATAGGACATGTTGAAAATGCAACTTACTTTAGGCCATCTTACAGCATTCCCATTTGTGAATGCAAGTAACTGAGCTACAGTTGGTTCACCCATTTCAGATTCCAGATTAAAACTAGCTTGACTTAGAACATCATCATTTTGTGACATACATCCCTGTAAAAATGTAATCATCTTAAAAAGAAGGGGGAAAAGATTATATTAAAACATGTAAAATGTCTAATAAAATAAATAATTCAATTATCTAATGACTCTAGGACTTTACTAAAATCTTAATTTTCCTTAATCAAGTTTAAAACCAGCACATTATCATAATTATATACTTTATATAATATATATATATACACACACACTTCTACAGAATAGTGAATTTTTTTCAGAGATAAATACTGATATATGAGATTAATTTTACTATGAGCATTTAGTGCAAAGCTGTATTTTTTATTGCTTGAATATAATAAAATGATGTATTTTGTTGTGTAAAATCTTTTCATATGATTTCTATAATGCTTTATATCTTGTTTTGCCAAACATACTCTCCACTACAAACATCTAGGAAGGTTCAATGTTTCCAACTAAAATTTATTATTAAACCAATCTACTTTATCAATAACTACAATAGAATATTGAAGGTAGTTGTAAAGGGAGCAAAAATATTAAAAATTCTACAGTAGATAATTATAGAAAATTCCAAAAAATATCAAATGCAGCTCAATCATTAGTTATGGACCTCCAGATTTCAGTTTCATAATGTATTATAAAAAAAAAAAAAACACTGAAGGTATATAAACAACAATTATATTGTGATATATTATAAATTTTAAATAATCACAAATAAACAACTCAAGATTTAAACATTACCTGTGAGTCATCAACATGAGAATGAAGAAGATCATCTTTAGGAAACATCTTCCTCATGCTGTATTTGTCTCGGAGTCCCTCTTCAAAAATTAATTCTTCCTGTTTAACCTTTGGAAATAATTTTTCTGACAAAACACTGTCACATTTTTCTGATTTCATAGCTCTTTCCATTTTAACCAATGGAGACTCTTCACTCTCCCCAGTTTGCATAGGTTCAAAATTGCATTTAGACTCAGTATCAGTATCACAATCATACTTCTGGTCATCTTTTTCATTTTCTTCCAAGACAGATGTTGTGGGTTGAAGGCTTTTAATTTTCTCAACTACAGGTGATTGTTCACTTTTTTCCAGAATAGGCACCAATTCTTTAGCATCGTCTTCATCTTTACATAAATCTGTCTCTATGTCTGTTTCATCATCTTCAGCTTTCACATCTTCGTCAATCTTCAATTCTCCACTAGTATCTGCAGTATTATCTACATCCATAAAATCAGTTTCAAGAGTAGGTACATCATTTCCGTTATCACATGGAAACTTGGGAGTAACATCTCCTGCTGTACTTGAAATATTCTCTTTATTTGCAACACATACTTCCATCACTTCACATTCTTCTTTCACTCTTTTACTTGAATCTACACTTTCTTTAGAAAGTTCTTCATCCTTCACATCAAATTTATGTTCAGCCCCTGGATCTTCTACCTCAACATCTTTACTTTCTTTCAGTGTATCATTATCCTCTCTTGTTATATCTGGATCATTTTTATTTTCAATTAAGTTATTAGTATTTTTGCTTTTATCCGCATCAGTTTTTTCTTCCTTTTCTGTTTTTAATGTATCAGTTATTGTCTTTGGTTGCAGCACTTCTTCCTTAAAACTTAATTCATCAGCAGAAACAGGTAATTCTTCTTTCAGCTTACGAATACTTTCATCTTTTAAGATCATACCATCATCTGTTTGATATATATTTAGTGGACTAGAACAACCTAGAAATTGATTTTATAAATTATACATTAATAAAATATGATTTTCAAAATATTGTTAGGATTTAAAATTCCAACTCCATATTATTTTAATATTAAGTTCTTAGTTAATAAAATATTTTTTGGAAGATTATTTCTAGGATACATAATCTATAATATAGTAGAACATATAGTAAGCATGCAACATAGTGAGAATTGAAGTGTGTTTTTAAATAAAAAGGAAAAAGGATCAAAGATTGAGAAAATTACTTACAGCAACTTAAATATTTTGACAACAAATATATATATATATACACACACACACTGTAATTTCCAAAGCAAACACCACAGCATTTCCACCTATATGGCACAAGCACTTAAAAGACACTCCATGTTGTCATTCTAAATAGCTTTGATTACCTTGGTGCTGCCCCCCCCCCCCCCCCCAGAAACATCCAGTTGCTTTCTATGAACTATATTGTGTTTGTATTTTTACCTTGAATGGAGCTATGAGTCTTATTCATCCTAAACGAGATCTTGGAACAATTACATTCTTCCCTCAGCCAAATAAACAATTAAAGTGAAAAATTGGATTTTGATGGATTTGTATTATTTAATTATTTTTGTAAATAAAAGTAAAATTTAAAATTTTCTTCTGCCATTCAATTTAATATCTTGTTATTGTGATCTTATTTATAAAATAGAACGAGGATTATGCATATGGACTTATTTAGTGGATAAATGCAAGTACATTTGTGAAAGTAAATATATTTTCCAAAATTCTAACTTATGTTTTTTTTAACTATGATTTCATTTTATGCATTTTTTTTTCAACTGATATGGCATATATCACGACATAGGTTAAAATTTTGCAAATGTGATGTTCATTGTGATGCCACACAAAATTTAACTTAGTGACAGGCTGATGTGGCCTTCCTTCCAGAAATTATGGTGTATATATGTATATATATTATATGCATAATTATTAATACAAATTTCTAAAAACAAATAGATATATCAACACTTAATTTTGGGAGAAGGAAAAAATTATTGAATAATTCTAAAAAATGTTAAAATTTTACTATGCATTAATATCTTGTAAAATTAGTAAGTTAAAAACTAACTTTAATTGCAAAACATTGAAAGACAGACTTACCAACTGGAGTAGATGATAACATATTGCCTATCTGTATCGTTTTTGCATTTGGGAAATTTTTTAGAACATCTTTGAACGAGAGATTAGGATCATGCAGTAAATGATAATCCATCCTACTAAGTCCATGCCTAAAATAATTTGTTACAATAATAGTTACAGAAAGATGAATTTTTTAACTTGTTTGATAGTATGCACATAGTTACTAATAACATTAAAAAAACTTTAAATCAACTTGTATTTTAACTCAATCTAATTTTCCCAATTTCTTTTGTTTATCATATAAAAAATTTTCTCTATTCTTTTTAAAGCAGTTTTTACCAGATGAAAGTATAACATATATTATATATTAGTTCACATCACAAGTATTATTAAAGAACCATGTTAATCATTTATAAAAGACAAAGAATTTTAAAAGTGATTAAAACACAACTATTTTCCCCTGGCTAATTTGTAAATTCAGTATGATCAGCGAAAATAATTATAATATAAACATAACTGCTTTTGTAAAAGCTACAGTATGGAATACTATATCTGACATAATTTTTTTAAAAAAAATAATTTATTCAATATATTAAATTAATAATAAATGTTTTCTTAAAAAATTTGTTATTTTTATAAAAATTTCTTCCCAAAAATATATACATTGAAAAAAAATTAATACTCAGTCTCTCTATATAAAGTTTTAATTCAGTAGACATTATAGATGCTTTTAATAACTTATCCTAAAATAAAAATAATGTATTTTGCATGGTATACTTACTTAGCAGCACCTATTAAGAGGTCTTTATCATGCTTCCCGCAAATCCACCAATCAGGAAGATCCATGGAAGGTTGGCATAATTTCAATCTCTCATCAAGTTCAGGATGGCCTAATATTTCCTCTCTAATTTTATTTAACAACTCCACTCTTTGTAAACAACGGCTAGCTCTCTCCTCAGATATAGGTTCAACATTCATAGAAAGTTGTTCTGGAAAAAAAATTGTTTTCTTTACCGTGTTCTTGAGATAATTTTATAAAGATATAAAAATTATTTTAAGCAACTAAATTATTTGAATAGTAAATCAAAACTTTAAAAATATTAGAAAATAGACTTTGAAAGAGTTTAAAAAAATACCGATTTAATTCAAAAACAAATATTCACATTCTGAAAAATTCACAAGTACTATTACAAGCAATTTAAATCGTTATTGATTCATGTTCCTTTCGCTCTAAATGAAATATATGTGTTTTTACCTCCAAATATAAAGATTGATTTAATTCATTAATGAAATAACTTTAAAAAAAACTGTACTAAATGTTAAATTTTTTCTTAAAATTTATCTCATACAATCGTCTCTAGTTTTGCATACTTGATTTACACAGTTTTATGCTCTTACATGGTTATTAAAGGAAAACAAACAATAATCGGGGAGTACTTTGATTGTATTCCATTACATAATTTATAAATTAAATGAGTATCATATTAATGTAGCATTTGCATACATCCAAAATATCTAGCTCTTCTGCAATTATTTTCATTCCATCAAAAGTCAAACAATTATGAAAAACAAAGTGGAAAATATAACCAATTAGTATTTCAAATAGTCAAGCAGTACCTATGAAAAATGTTGATAAAATTTCTGTTAGTTACTCGAACAATAATGTTAACACCTGCACAACCAAAGAAAAGGAGAATTTTAGCTTTACAAATCACTGAAAGAGTAAAGGTTTATTTTTATCAGTTTTTTTTAAGTTGTTGTTATTGAGGGTTTTAAATGTCTTAATTATTTTAAAAAAATTTTACTTTCACAGAATAATATCAACTTGTTTTTATGCTTTTATCTTTTTTTCATTTGTAAAGAGCATTGTATTTGTAATGTTTTTCCTTTCCAAAATAAAATTAAGAAAGAGCATTTAAGTAACCTGTCTTTTCATTTTCATGTAATCTTTCTCATTTCACATGGTTTCAATCTGAAAGATTTATCAAGAATATATTTACCATGTAAATAAAGGGTTGGGTGTGTATGAATATATACATATAAAAATAATCTCCAACATAATTTATCTCACAGGATTGCATTTTAAAATATATTTGAATAACAGTTTTATATTCTAAAAATTAATTAAAAAAAATCCAAGAAATTAGAATTTTAAAAAAAATAAATAAATAAAAATAAAAAAAAAAAAATAAAAAAAAAGTTTAAAGGCATATAATAAAATATACAACGAATAGCAGATGTCTTATCAAATCCTTGAAGTCACATAAGATAAAAAAAAAAAAAAAAAAAAAAAAAAAAAAAAAAAAAAAAAAAA
>BMAW01039171.1:662821-743464 GCA_019974015.1 Nephila pilipes
TAAAAAAAAAAAAAAAAAAAAAAAAAAAAAAAAAAACAGTTTAAAGGCATATAATAAAATATACAACGAATAGCAGATGTCCTATCAAATCCTTGAAGTCACATAAGATAAAAAAAAAAAAAAAAAATTAACATTACCAGGGGTGCATATGTTGAAATCAAACTGCAATGATATTCCGATTAAATTATATTTTAGTGTATCTGCATGTATCCTTAGAAGGAAAACATTGTTAAAATTAATAAATTTTTCAATTCATGAAAAAAAAATCTTATAATCTATTTAAGACTAAATACAAAAATATATAGTAATTATGATTTTTTTTTTATTCTTTTTCCGTATTCTTCGGAACCTTTTCATGTTAGTACAGTCAGAGTTAAGTTAAAATTATAACACATGTAAATGTAATAACTTTAACAACAGGAAAACATTAATAATGGTTATAAAAAAAATAAATATTTTATTTTTTGCATCTTAAAAGCAATTTAATTAAACTATCAGTAAAATTATATTTAAAACCTTCAGCATTGTTAAATAATGCATACTATTAAAAACTGAGTCTCCATCAAAATAATTTTTTCTGTTTAATAAAATAATTAATATTATTTTATTAAAAGATATGAATCACCTTTTTAAATATATAAATGTAATAAAAGTAATGAAAAGATAGTAAAAATATTTAGAAGGAGAGACTATCGCTTTTCTCATTAGTAATTAGCTAATATACACGGTCCTGTTTGGGAAAAAATGAATCAGATTTCGAAACAAATAGTTTACATATATTTTTAAGAAGTCTCTTTTTAAATGCACATATTAGCTTTAAATATTTAAACAGAAATTTTAAAAAAAAATACTTTTTAAATATTTGAGATAGAACTTATTTAATATTGATACAATTAAAATGAGATGACATATTCTAAATAATAGAAAAGCATTTTCAATTTAAAAAAAAAAATATTTCATACCAATATAACCTCAGTGTAGTGAAAAGTTTTAAATTATTACTATTAAGGAGACACACATAGTACCCTAAAAATGACCAAAGTATTAAAAAAAATTTCATTAGCTTATTTCAATTGTGCAACACTTCTAAACATGTATAAAACATTTCATAGCTTTCACTACATTATTAGCAAGTTATTTAACTTTTTTAAACTATGTCAAAACAAAAACCAAAACTAGACCAAAAGTTAGCTATCATGGAAGCCTAAACTGTGCCTATTGATTTCTTTCAGGCAATTTTAAATTTGATATTTTAACTAAAAAAGATGGGAATTTATCCACCTGTTTTTATTCAAGAGAGGTAAATGTTTACTGCATTGTGCTGTTTTTTTTCCATATTCTAAACTCATTTATACATGTAAAGAAAGGCTATTTCATCATTAAATTATTACTACGTATTTTACAAATGTTTATCTAAATATCTTTTGAATTTTTACTTGTCATGCTGTGAACAAAACATTGCAGTCTTGCTAGTAAGCAAAAAAAACTGCAAAGCTAAGATGAGCTGATAGCTGCAATAACGAAAAAGAGGTTGCCTCTACTTCATCAGTATCAATAAAATTCAAATATAAGATGCTAAAATTTAGAGGCCGATTACTATTTTGAGGCTCTATAATGAAAATTCTGAAATCCACCAGTATTTCATAACAGATATAAATTAAAAAAAAAAAAAAAAAAGGATTAACTGCGTGATATTTACAAATTGTACTCATTACATTTAAAATTGATGAAAACTAGGATTTTCTAGAAAAATATATATAGTTTCTTCTTCTAATTTAAGTCTAAAATTTTTACATCCAAATTTCTGACAATAAAGATAATGAAAGTCAAGAAATTGATATAAACATGGTTCAGTTATCTTTGAAAAGTGGAAAAGGCTATTTATTCAACCTTGGTTTTTCCACATGGTCTACATGTGGATTAATATGGATTTACACTTAAGTATCAATCGTTTATGAAAAAAATTCATATGAGTCATCCGTTAAATCTACAGATAAAACCTTGGTCAATATTCGAAAATAGATGAAAAATGCATATCAAAATAACATTTGTGGTGATATTTAATCGTTTGAACAGAGCAAGGCAAATACTGCTCAACTTGTGTTTTTGTGTTACGTTTTCTACAAAAATAATTATTCTGTATTCTTTTTCTGTCTGCAATTAGTGCTAGCAATACAATTGCACTTGTAAATATAATGTCTTGTTAATAAATCAATATAGTTCTAAATCGTCTGATAATAATAAAAGCAACACATATTTATATAGCAATCACCTATATTTGGTAACTTAGGACGTGATTTTGAAGCATTCTATTCAAATCTGCAGAAATTAAGGTACGTTTATGCATTAAAATTTTGCTGTTATTCTTTATTTAAGATGGATAAAAACAAAAGTGATCCTACTGCATTAAATCTCGATAATCCAAACACGGAAATCAATCGAGTAGCGGTTAAACCGCCAATTTTTTGGAGAAATAAGCCAAAATTATGGTTCTTGCAGCTTGAAGTGCAATTCGCTCATAGCGGTATTTCGCAAGATGCAACAAAATATAATATCGTCGTTGCTGCATTAGACGAAAATGTTTTAAATTTTGTTGTTGATATTTTGTCAAATCCTCCTGAAAATGAAAAATATGCTACCTTGAAAAAAGCTTTATTAAACAGATTAACTGATACCGAAGAGTCGAGATATAAAAGCTGTTGACCGATCTCGAACTTGGCGACAAACGCCCGTCCGATCTTTTACGGCAAATGAAAAGCTTGGCAGGAAACTCCATTTCTGATGAAATTATCAAATCTTTGTGGCTACAAAGGCTTCCACAACAAACACAAGCCATTTTAACAATAAGTAATGATACTTTAGATAAAATTGCCGAGATGGCCGATAAAATTATTGCCGTTTACAGTTCGTCAGAAATATGCCAAGTAATGAAAGTTGGCTCATTGCCAAATTCAGCGTCATCATCCGATCGCAATAAATTAGATGTATTGCAAACTGACATTGCTGCATTAACAAAAAAATTTGATGAATTTTCTCGAAATACTAGGTCACGCAGCAAATCGAGAGGAAATGACAGGCGAAGATCCAGATCTAATTTGGCTTGATACAAATTTTGCTGGTACCATTTTAAATTTGGAAAAAATGCAAAAAAATGTGTACAGCCATGCCAGTTTAAAAAAGAAAATTCGGAAAACCAGTAAGCCAATCGCTTGATGCGGCTGGCGATATTGGCAAGAAAAGTTGTCGCTTATATTTACATGATAAATCAACTGGTAAGCAATTTTTAATCGACACAGGAGCCAATATATCTGTAATTCCTGTATACAAACAAAGGAATAAAATATCAGATTTTATTTTATTTGCCGCTAATGGTTCAAAAATTCACACTTTTGGTACCAAAACTCGTTAAATTAGATCTTGGACTTTGCCGCCAATTTACTTGGCCTTTTACAATAGCACATGTTTCAAAAGCTATTATAGGAGCAGATTTTCTAAAAAATTCGGACTATTAGTTGATTTAAAAAGAAAATGTCTTATTGATCCTTTAACATCTTTGTCATCATTTGGTAAAATAGCAACTTTTCCAAATTTTTCTCTCACTACAATAGCTTCTTCATCATTTACTTCTTCAGTGGCTAGTCTTCTTAATGAATTCAAGGAAATAACACTTCAAAGTTCACTGATTAGAGAACCAAAGCATTTAGTTACACATCATATAATAACAAATGATCCACCTGTCACAGCAAAAGTTCAATGCCTAGCTTCAGACAAACTCAAAATTGCAAGAGAGGAATTTGAATATATGCTAGAACAAGGAATTTGCAGACCCTCTAGTAGTCCTTGGGCAAGTCCATTACATCTAGTGCCAAAAAAAAAATCGGTGGGGTGAGACCTTGTGAGGATTACAGAGCTTTGAATGCTGTCACCCAACCAGACAGGTACCATATTCCACACTTGCATGATTTCTCTCATAATTTGTATGGATGCACTGTATTTTCAACCCTTGATTTAGAACGAGCCTACCATCAGATACCAGAAAAACCATCTGACATAGAAAAAACAGCCATCTACACATCTTTTGGTCTAAACGAATTCACCAGAATGACATTTGGATTGCGAAATGCTGCCCAGACCTTTCAACGATTTCTTCATTCTGTACTTTGGGGCTTAGATTTTTGTTTCAGCTACCTTGATGATATTCTCATTGCATCTAAGGATGATGCACAGCACATTAGTCATCTTAGACAAGTTTTCCAGCGTCTTCAAGATGCCGGCTTCGTAATCAAGGTTGCAAAATATATATCGGATATTCTCTCAAACTGAAGTCAATTTCTTAGGTCATCATATTTCTTTCAATGGGATTGAGCCAACAAAAGAAAGAATAAAAGTAATCGAAGATTTCAAGCTTCCTGAAACTATAAAGGAATAGCAAAGATTCTTAGGAATTATCAATTTTTACCGTCGATTTATTCCTAATGCTGCAGAAAATCAAGCCTTTATGAATGAATACCTAAGAGGAAAGAAAAAGAATGACAGCAACAAAATTCCCTGGACAGAAGAAGCAATTCCAGCTTTTCAAAATTGTAAGCAACAGCTATGTAATGCGACTGTACTAGTTCATCCTTCTGAAGATGCTCACATTTCCTCAATGGTTGATTCATCTGATAATGGTACAGGTGCTGTACTACAACAGCTAGAAGATGGCATCTGGAAACTCCTTAGTTACTTTTCAAGAAAACTAACTGACACCCAGAAACGCTACAGCACATACGACCGTGAGCTGTTGGCTGTATATTCTTCTGTAAAATATTTTAAACATTTTTTGGAAGGTAGAAACTTCACAATTTTTACTGACCATAAACCACTAACTTATGCATTCCAGCAGAAATTAGAAAAAGCAACTCCTCGACAGCAAAGGCATCTGCAGTATGTTGAGCTGCACTGTTGACATTCAACACATATCTGGAAAAAACATCATTGCCGATACTCTGTCTAGAATAGACGAGTTTCATATTCAGTCGACGCTTGATTATGAAGCTATAGCTAAAGCGCAGGAAACTGACAAGGAGCTAAAGAAAATTCTTTCTACTCAGAATTCTTCGCTAAAATTAGAAAAAGTTCCTGTCTTTGGTTCCAGCTGTGATATATATATTTTATGACAGTTCTACAAAGAAAAAGAGGCTTTATATACCAGAATCATTCAGGAAAATTGTTTTCAACAGTGTTCATAACCTCGCCTATCCTGGAATCAAGGCTACAACCAAATTACTAAAATCGAAGTTTGTATGGCCGTCAATAAACAAGGATGCAAGAACTTGGACTAGAAGCTGCCTAAAATGCCAAAAGTCCAAAGTTACATGACATGTGCAGAGTCCTTTTCAACAATATCACAACGTCAGCAAACGCTTCACAGAAATCAATTTAGATATTATTGGTCCCTTACCATCATCTGAAGGATTTCGTTATTGCATGACTATCATAGATCGATACAGTCGATGGCCTGAAGCAATTCCATTACCTGATATTCGAGCAGAAACAGTAGCAAACAACTTGCGTAAAGGTTGGATCGCACGTTTTGGAACACCTTTAGTCATTACTACTGATCAAGGTACCCAATTCGAAGCACAACTCTTTCAAGAACTTTCAAAATTAATAGGATTTAAACGACATAGAACTACATCATGCCATCCACAGGCAAATGGATGCATAGAACGATAGCATTGAACTCTAAAAGCGAGTATAATGTGTCATGAAAATGAAAGTTGGACAAGATCTCTTCCAATCATATTGCTCGGATTAAGAACAACTTGGCGCGCTGATTTTCAATCTACTCCAGCAGAACTTATTTATGGTGAAAACATTCGTTTACCATGCGATTTCTTTGAAGATACTAAATTCCAACCACAATCAGAGTTTGTCCAAAAACTTAAAGCAACTATGAAACAAGTGAAACCCATTCCATTTTCATATAATTGCAAGCAGAAACCCTTCATTTTCAAAGTCCTTCAAAATTGTTCACGTTTTCGTGCGCACTGATATTATTCGTCAGAGTCTGAAACCGCCATATCATGGACCATATCAAGTTATTAAACGATTTGATAAAATTTTCACACTTCTCGTAAAAAATAAAAATGTTAACATTTCTATAGACAGGCTCAAACCATGTTTTTCTGACAACTCTTCTGAAACTGATAGTGAAATAAATCATAAGAGCAATCCAGTTGACAAGCCTACATCACCAGTTAAAAAAAAAGATCAGGTTTGCACCGTTGCCCATTGCTCCCTCAACCAGATTAACAAGGGGATGTGAAGTTAAATTGCCATTTCGTTATCAGTGAGATACATCTTGGCAGAGTATCTCACTTAGAGGGGAAGTAGTTGTGGTGATATTTAATCGCTTGAACAGAGCAAGGACTGATACTGCTCAACTTGTGTTTTTGTGTTACGTTTTCTACAAAAATAATTATTCTGTATTCTTTTTCTGTCCACCATTAGTGCTAGCAATACAATTGCACTTGTAAATATAATGTCTAGTAAATAAATCAATCTAGTTCTAAATCGTCTGATAATAATTAAAGCAACACATATTTATATAGCAATCACCTATACGTTATTACTGAGACAGATATTACTTCAGATGGCATTTGGTTGACTCGAGAACATTCATTACAAATGAGAGCAAGTTGTGGGAGCAAATCAGCTTCTTCAAAGATGCTTAACACAGAATGCAAACGAGAATCTTTATAGCATTACTTAGAAGCAAATGCTCTAAATAAATATCAGCCACACAACATCAAGTTACTCTTGTAGTTTGTGAAATCAACAGTGGAACAAAAAAAGTTAGAAAATTTGAACTGGAAAATGAGCTTATTTTTAAATAAACAATAAAAATACGCACTGTTTGGCAGGATTACTATTGTATTTATCAAAGGAAAAGAAACTGGCAATAAATACAATTGCTTGAAAAAAACTACATTAGTGAAAAAGCAACCAAATATTTATCTAATTAAAAAAAGATCACATATCATCGTGGTGTTTTCAAACAAAATTTTTTAAAAATAAAATCAAAATGAAAGACTTTATAAACTTAAATATAAGTTTAGTAAGCACAGTGACAAATTGCTTCAGAGCAACATTAATAAAACCAAACAATTGATAATGAATTTGAAATACATATTGTAATCTTTTATTTCACCGCATTTTTACACATCAACTTATAATTATATGATATTTTTGTATGGATTCTGTGTGCTTTTCAAATACTTAATTTATCTTACATTATAACACGTAAGAATGAAAACTATATTTTTTTGACACTCATCAGTTTATCGATTCTTAGATCACATTTGATAGAACAAGTAAGAAAAATCTAATGGAAGCGATGTATAAATTTAAAATTCCTAGTTACTGATTATACTTGTAATGTGTACATTGAGAAGCACCAGCTGTATTTATGGGTGTCCTCTTAGAAGGTCGAAGTGTTACTTATGTTGTTCCACAGGATATCATATTGAAAAAAGTTATTCAAGGTTCAAATATTGACACAGGCGGAAACATTTTCAACAAATAAGTTTAGTTTCTGCCTTATGCTGATGATATTGATATCATTGTGAGGAGTATCCCAGCCTTGAGAGCCCTGAGGTCCCCTGATTATAATCCCCAGGGGACATCATTTTCAAGATAAAAAAAATCATATTTTGCTGGCCAACAAAATGTTCTTTGGATTCGACTCTTTAATGAGGACCTGCTTATTTCCAGAAGAAAAAAGCTTTTTATTAATAAAACTCTCATTAGGCTGATCCTAATGTATGGTTTGGAAACTTTGGCCTCTAACTAAAAATCAAGAATACAAAACAGCTGTTTTTGAGAGAAAGGTTCTGAGACGTCAAAGAAAATTTTCTTAGTTGCAGACATTTTAATTCAGAAATTTATAGAATTTTTAATGAGCCTGATATCATTTGATGTATTAAAATAAAACGAATGTATTTCATTTTTCATATTGTTTGAATGAATGCAAAAAATCCAGTAAAGATTTTTGTTGCAGAGCCCTTTACTAGTTGAAAAAGAAGATAAAAACTACTGTGGTATAATTCTGCTTAATCAGATTTTAAGGTAATTGGGGAGAGTAATTAACAGCCTAAGGCAAAAGGTAAGCTATCTCGGAGGAATCTTCAAAAGAAGGCCTTGGTCTACCCTAGGCTGTTCAGTCAAATATGATAATGAATAATATATTTTAGTTCTTTCATAATTTTTAAACTACTTTTTATCAGCTTATTTATCCATGATGGTGATATATTTAAAATGCTAAAGCTTTATTTGTAATCAACATAAAGCTTTGAAAATTTTCTAGTTGTTTGTACAAGTTTAACAATTCTGAATAGTTATTTTTGTTATATAACAATTAATAGTATCTTTTTAAAAAGTCCATAAAATTAGATATAGCTGTTATTTTTGCTGTTTTTTACACAATTTCTGAGGGGGGGAATATAAATACATAAATAATACTAGAAAAACAAAATCGATGAACAGAATTAGGAAACACTTCTAAGAATGTGAAAAAATATTGCATAATATTATTAAGATTTGTGGAAGTAGAAATCTTAAAAATATTGAAATATTTTGAAAATAATCCCAATTTTTGTTTAAAAATAAAATTTTTCTTCTGAAATGTGTATTCAATTATGGTGCATATAAGCTTTTCCTTATAAATATCTAAAAAAATTTTACTCAGAATGTACTGTCTCCTTAACATTACTCCACTGTAAAATTACATAAAATAGATATAAAGAGATAATTTCCATTTGAATAAAATTAATCGTATGCATTTATTCACTTCATTTTCCCTTCAACCAAAAAAAAAAAAGGACAATTAATGGCAATAATAAAATAAAACACCTTTTATTGTGATTTTAAAATGGATTTCTCAACTAAACCAAATAACATACCAGAAAATCACTTTCCTTCCCATAAATTCCACTGAAAGCTTTATTAGACATGCATTTTATGCTGAGAAAATTCACAATATTTTAAAAATTAAATTTAACAGCATTCATTATTATTTAAATTAACTATGTTCTCATCAAGTAGAGCCATCACTTCAAATAATAATACTTAATTATATCTTTGCAAGTATTAATTAAAAAAATGTAAATAATAAAATTATGAATAATATTTTTTTGTAGTTATTTACTTATCATTTGAAAAATCTGAGCTTTCGAAGATGTAGGGGGAAAAGAGGATTGCAATTTAATTAAATTGGAAGTTTGGAATCGCTGACTTATCTGGAAACTTTAAAATTGTGAAACAACTCTTAGCAATTTACTTACGATTTTGTTCATTTCATATTGTTGCGATGTCAAATTAAACAAATCATGTTCATGTACTTACATCTTTTATAATCTACAAAATTTAGAGCAATTTTAGGGTTACTTTTAAAAATGCCTGTTTCTTGTGATTTACATGCCATTTAGAAAGTAAAAGAATCCAATCTGCCGAGAGTGAAAGCCTCAAAATTTTAATTTTTCAATACATAAATTAAAAAATTTTAATTTATAAATATAATAAACAAATTAAATCTCTTTAGTTGTCTTTATCAGGTTGAGAACTAACTGAGCACCCAAGTTTTATGAGATTATTTGCTTAGAAATCATTTTTTATTGAAATACAGATAGATCAACTGAAATAAAAATTCTGGATAAAAAAATCTTAATTATTTTTCTCCCAATTTATTAAACACGGCATTTTAATTCTTCATTTTTCAACATCCCATCTTGAAATTTCAGCGGTTACAATATCAGCAACAAAAACTAATCATAATTTTCATGTTTGTGTTGCAGCTTGACATGATCATTCCATATCCATTGAGTCTGATAATCTTCTTGAGATGGAGCAGTTTAAAACCAAATATAGCTTCCTAAATTGATTTATATGTAGCATACATACGACTCAAACATACACTAATCCAATAATATACCAATTATGACCAGAAAAATATTACACATCTTAAAAAACAACAAATATTATATTCTACTATAAACATTAATTCACAAACAATACACCTTTCACTCATCATGCAAGCTCACATAAGCAAATAAAGAAACAGCATTTAAAACAAAGGAAAGGGGAAGCAAAATGTACACAGCCAAAACAAATACATTAAGCGCAAAATTTACAAGGAAGCAAAGAGGTGGGAAGGAATCTGTCATATGAAAAGCATTTGATTTATCATATTTATTTAAATTTTGCATCTAATTATGCTTTTTGATTCGATTATATACTTATTTAAATCAAAAGTTTTAGAAATTACTAATGTATAATTTTTGACACTTCCTATTCAGAAGAGTTGAATAATTTGCATTAAGCATGAAAATCATTTGATACAAGACCGGACAAATTAAAATTTAATATAAATTTAAATTGAATCAATGGTGCATTATTTATATTTTCAGTATATAATATTTAAGATGAACAAAAATTACATATATGTGTTTTCCTTTTAAATATGTTATGAAAAATTATAATAGCATCAAAGGGGGGCTGACAGAGGAGGGGGTCAGTTCAAACAATTTCAAGCACCTACCTTCTTCTTCAGTCAGCTCTCTTCCACACACCCTTTTGCACATGGCATAAAAACATTTGTAATACTCAGCAAGAGTTTCATCATACTTTCTTTCTAAACGTGCAATACCTCGAAATTTGGACCAATTGTATTCTTTTGTTTCATCATTATATTCCACACCAAAGGATGAGATGGTGCGATAGAAATCAGCTTCTTCTCTGCGTGACCATTTACTAAAGAGAGAAGCATACATTTAAATATTTTAAAAAAATGACTTCATCCCATTATTAAAACTTTTCAATATTTATTTAACTTACCGCTGTTGCAGTTCTCTTTTCTTTAATTCACGTTCTCTTATAGCAGCTTCAAATTTTTCACGTCTTTCTATTTTCTATATAAAAAAAAGTATTAAATGAATCATTATAAATATCTATAAGTTTAAATACACAACAATGCTATTAATTTAACTGATTATTAGAACAACTTTTTATTAAAATTTGTATACTACAGATTTGTAGGGAAGGCAAATTTTTACATTTTCTGTTTACAAAATAATACAATTCACTAAAAAAAAAAAAAAAATGCCTCTTTATTATTAATATTGTTTATATAGTAAACAAACAAAAGGGATCTCATGTAGCAAAATAATAAATTATTAAAAAGTGAATGACTTAAGTATATATTAAGGTATATGACATAATACAATACAAAAGCATTTTTACTTTAGGAATAGAAATTACAAATGTGAACATTTTCACTAGAAAAATAAAATGAACAGATAATTAAAAACTAATTAGTACTCACAAAATAAATATTGTTCCTCTACATATTTTAGTAAAAACAAAGTAAATTTGTCATTAACCAATAACAATCCATATATAGTTCTATGAAATACTTCTTTCTAATTCTATATTTATACATGTGTGTATGTACACACATTTACACTTTTTAAGAATTTCGAAAAGCAGCAATATTTATAACTACTGCAATAATAATTCAAAGAAATTTTCATACATTTTATAATCAAATTTTTTTTTTAAAAAAAAACTGGTTCCACATACTCGAGCTTTCTGAGCATTTCTGATTTCTAGCTTTTTGTTATTCCGCTGGAAGGCTGTAACCAATCTTCTCACTCTTGTATTAACATCAGTCACGGAAGGGAACTGAATAACTCCCATCTCAAAACCTACAAAAGTAAATTTTGCTATGGAACAGATGGCTCTAATTGAATTTCATTATTAGTAACACGATACAGGATTCAAATTCTTTAAGAAATTATCTTACCATGTGGTACTAAATAATTATTTGGAATAGTTTTGGGTGGCTCATGCTCACTGCTAGGTGATAATGGCTCCATTTCCTCATCTTTGTCTTTCTGTACAGAAGTATCTTCCAATTCATCTTCAGGGTTATTTCTAACATATGACAAAATATACATTAAAATAAAATAATAATTATAAATTTAATTATTCATATTGCAAAAATTATATATTAATTATTTCTAAAATTCAACACTTTCCTTAACACACACAAAATTTTAACCTATTTCTTCCACAGATATTATAAGTATGGCACATACATCACTACTTACACATTATTAAGTTCAGCAAGTAATGCTGCACCATCTGGAGGACCACAACGTGACAAAAAACATAAAGTAGGGTCTTGTCTCATTATATTGTACCTTTCAAATCCTGAAAATGGCAAAGTAAAGAAATATATCTATTTTTGCAATATAAAACTTATCTTAAATATTTTAAAAATATATTCTTGTACTAAAAGTAATAACATTATAATCATTAAGTCCATCCAAATTGGTTTAAAAAGTTTTTTTTTTTCTGTTTACATAACATTTTTACAATATGAAGCTTATTATAGTTAAAGACAAAAATAAAATTTAAAAAATTATACCATGTTTGTATATTCCAAGAAGAAGACTTTTATCAAGATCAACATCCCACCAAGGAGTTGGTGGCTCACCATCAGCTGGTGGAACATACAAAGGAATCTCACTGCAATATAAAATGTTTTAAAATTATTTCCATAGTACACATAATGAACAAAAATAACTTTATAGTCACAATATTTTGAAATAATTACATTTTAAAAAAATAAATAACTATTTGCACATAGATTTCTCTACATTTTAATTTTAATGAATGAAAAGTGGTTAACAAAAAAAAAAAAAAATTCATTCATTACATGTAATAGGCTCCATTAGGTGCATATTTAGATCAAAATCGTAAATTAACAGTCACAGTTTTTTTTTTTTTTATGTAGGCTCAATTAAATAAGCAAGCTTATCTTTAACCATAAATTGAATCACAATATTTTCATACAAGTAAACCTCTTCTTTTATTGACACCAAAGTATCAAACTGGGTAAAGAAAATTATGTTTTCTCTAGTTCACCAAACAATACTGTAAATTTCTAAATAGTGATTTTTATTATAAAATAACATAAAAATGTTTTATTGAAACCCAAGTTATTTCAAAAACCATACTTCATTTTAATAATGATATTCAGGTTCCACAGCAAAACGTTGATTGTTTTAAAAAGTAAATAAAGATGAGCAGAAATAATAAAAGACATGTACATTTATCACATATTTCCGATTTATTTTTAATATATAATATAATCAGTTAAATAATTTGTTTATTAACATAAACTAATTGTGAGAAGCATATAATTTTTATTCACATTTCATAATGTTAAATGATTTGATTATGATCCTAATGATCCTTTGTTTTAAATTACAGTAAGTGTTCTTTAATTCGGTATTTGATGGTTTGGCACACTAAAATACAACACCAATCAAGCTGTTTGCTTTCAGATTCTTTCATGTGGATTTAGGAATTCAAAATTCCAAAGATTGAATTGGATGAAAAAGAAGGCATGAAAAATGAAGCTGAATGCATCTGATGCATTAAATACATATACAAAATTTACTGGATCTAACGAAAAATACAACAAACAAGAACTGCAAATTGTGTAATAATGATTTCTTAAGAAGAGATCAAATCATGGAAAACATATAATATCAGATAGTTATTTAAACAGTAAAGTTCATGTTTGCTCTTGAGAGTAGTTTGCAAATCATTGTATTGTATTTTCTTTTGTGCAATGTTTCTTATCAATACAAGAGTATTCAATAAATTAAACCTTAAATAATTAAATATTTGTCTAAAAGACTACCAATCCGTCAGTTTTGTTAATTCAGGATGTTCTTTTCTTACATAGTAAAATGAGTTATCTTAAGATGATAACCACACCTGTAATTGTCTAGATTTGCTGTAATTATTGCTAATAAATGAATGTTTAGTGATAATGTGCACATGTTTGATCCAAAAAAGAAATATTGAAAAACATAAAGACAATAAAATTAAAAGTGCTTTCTGTACAACTAAGAAACTTATAATGACAAAGTATGTACATATAACTACAGTAACTATTTGGGGAGGGTATACTAAATTAAAGTATATATTAAAAGCAGTTTTCATCTCTATTTTTTTAATTGATATTATCTAATTATTTCCTTAAGTTAAGATAATCTTTTAGAAATAAAGGAAACTTAAAAATATACTTGCTTTTAATTATTAGTCTGTAAGTCAAATGATTAGCTCCAGAGTTACAATGATTTAAGCTTAATTATACCCAAGGATAATGTTCATGTTTGAATTTAAGTTAGTATTTGTTAAACTGACGAAATACTTTATTGGATATTTATAATGTCAACAGATTCCGAGAGCGAGTAAAAACATTTAATATGTGTTTCAATTATGCAAATTTTTACATAAGAGTTTATATTTGCTATTCCTGTTAAAACTATAATATTGATACTCAACCATCCAGAAAAATAACTAGCTGTGCACAATCGTGGTAGCAAACCTCCCAAAATAACCTCATCACTGACAAGCCTTATACTAGCCAAAAAAAGTCACAATTTACTTAAAGCAGAGTAACAAAAAAAAAAAAAAACTAATCAATATTAAATTTTACTTAAAATGAAAATTGCTTAATCATACTCTGTCACAAAAAAAAATCTTATAATGACATACTTGATAATTATGCAATTAACAAGAAAAGAGGACAATGAAATGCCTTATAAAAACAATCATCTTATAAACATCAGAAATCTGCGATCTGATCATTTGATCCAGTCAAACTGACAGTTAATAATAGGAAACCAATCACAAAATCGACATGCAAAATATAACAGAAAACATGCTCAATGCAAATCCTGGAGATCTTATTGCCAGACATGAAGGCTGATGCCATATAATCAATGATAGCCCAATATACATTAATAATTAGAATCTTCATTTCTACTCAACATACATTATAACATTCCTGGTAACAAGTGAAAAAAATGTGCCTGTACTGCTGGGGCTGGAGGAATTTTTTATACTAAGCCTTATAAATCCACCAAATCACATAAAGATGAATGAGTTATTTAATTATGTTTTGCAGAATATATACGTGATATATGCTTTTCATCTATATTTTTTTTACTTTGTATATTTAATATAATATATTTAATTATTAAAGTGCTCCTTTTAAATCTGATACTTTGCCCTCCCAGCTTTGCCAATAATCTGGCATTTTTACACAAGCTGAAAAAGTCATGAAAATTACCTCCTACTTCAATGGAATAATATAGGCTATCAATAATAATAATAATAAAAAAGAGTATTTTGTAAATAGTTATTTTATGCATTTTGACACTTTAGTTGCATATACTTCATTCAATTTTATACAAAAATACATAGTTTACATGTTTATTTGGATATTTTTAATTTTTGAGTTTATCTGGTGTTTTCAGTGATCCAGTGGTAACTCTGTTCCACTATCTGTTAAATATCGTTGAGAAATTGTAATTCTTATATATACATATGCATACTAATATATATACATACATATGCATACTAATATATATATATACATATGCATACTAATATATATATATACATACATATTTTCATACAATATATATATTTTTTTTATTTAATAAAGATTCATATTTGAGAAGGCTTATGTTCAGAGTTATACATTATTATGTGTATATGTGTGTTAGAGCAAACCAAAATTTCAAAGAAATCTCTGCTAAAAGTAAAAACTGAGAAGTTCTCAAAAAAATAATTCACTTCTGAGCCCAAGGCTTCACAGAAGCAATTACTATAAAAGAAAGAAAACAACCTTTTCTAGTTCTTAATGTATTTATTCTTTGTTTACACAAGCAAGAACACTCAGAAGTACAAAAATATAATTAATAACAATGGACGATTCTGCCATAAAAATCTATTAAATTAAAATAAGAGCACACAATAAATTATTAAATAAATATATCCTAGCAATGTAAATAACTTTAAGCAAACTAAATATAATTATAATGTTAATTCTTTTGAACCTGAGAACATCTCCAAGTTTGTTTTTACTGAAAACACTAATCACCTCTTCAACTAACTCGCACACATACTTAACTTCCTAAATCTATCAGATAATCTGTCCCACACACTAGATCAAAACAAAAAAAATTTCACTTATAACACATGGATCAATAAGTTCCGAGACTAACCCAGAGATGGCGCTCGTAGTAAACCAGTAACCAGGTCTTTATAGAATACTAACCTTTGCTTGAAACGTGTCAAAATTTTAAGTCGATCGGACCAGAAACAGCTGAGTTATCGAGGTTGGAGTAAAGTCGTTTTGTACTATGTTTAAAAAATGGAAAAAACCGAGTTTCGTGTTCTGATAAAACATTGTTTTTTAATGGGTAAAAACACCGTGCAAGCGAAACAATGGATTGAAAAATGTTACCCGGACTCTTGTCCATCAAAAGCAACGATTTGTCGATTGGTTGCTGAGTTTAAGCGATGGTGTTCGACACAAATGTGGGCAGCTTCGGGTGAACCTGTAGGCGTTACAGCAAATGTGTGAAGTGACAAAATTGAATTATGAAGTCATAGAGTAGCTCGTGAGATATGCTGGATGAGAAATGGAAATATCATATGGAAGTGTATTTATCATCCTATGAAAAAATTGAGCATGAAAAGGTTTTCAATTAGTCTTGGATTACTTCGATGGAACAGCAGTCGATGATTCAAGCTGTTTATCGCTATTTACTCGCAACAAAAAAGATTTCTTGCGTCGTTACGTGACCATGGACGAAACATGGATACATCACTACACTCCAGAGTCGAAGCGGCAGTGGCGCACAGCTGGCGAAAGCCGTCCGAAGCGTCCGAAAACGCAGCAGTCAGCTGGCAAAGTCATGGCGTCAGTTTTTTGGGATACGCATGGCGTGATTTTCATTGACTACCTCGAAAAAGGTAAATCGATCAACAGTGATTATTATATTGACTTGCTGGTGCGTTTGAAGGAGGAAATCGCAAAAAAACGACCGCACATGCAGAGAAAAAAAATCCTTTTTCACCAAGGCAATGCACCCTGCCACAAGTCGATGAAAACAATGGCAAAATTGAACGAATTGGGCTTTGATCTGCTTCCCCACCCCCCATACTCGCCAGATTTAGCCCCCAGTGACTACTGGCTCTTTGCTGATCTTAAAAAAATGCTCCAGGGAAAAAGATTTGGCTCAAATGAGGAGGTCATTGCTGAAACTGAAGCTTATTTTGAAGCGAAAGATAATTTTTTTTATAAACATGGTATTGAAAAAGCGTTGGAATGATTGTATCACCCTAAAAGGTGATTATGTTGATGAATAAAAAAAAATTTTGCAAAAAAATGTTGTTTTCAATGTTAGTCTCGGGACTTATGTGCAAGTCATCTTTGTCTCATTTTGAGAAGATCAAATCTACATGCAACTCAAATCCTATGTACATATAATGCTATCTTGTTACTAAAATATTGGTTTTTAAAATATCTCATGATTTTGATGTGTGTATGTGACTGTTAGAGGTGAATGAGAAAATGCTCTGTTATGCCAGCCATCTTGAAAGGATTAAAATAGCCCTACTGTAATAGCTGGCATTATCATTCCCATTCTAAATTTTAAAGTACTTTAGGTTCTACAGGTTCTTTAAGAACCTATTTTTCTATGTGATGTTTCATTTTTAGGAACTTCAATGCTAATAGAGAAATTTCTCATTAACAGTGCTCAGTTACATGCTTATAAAAGTTGGTAAAGACAGGTTAGTATAGACTCTGAACAGTATGAAATTCCAGACAAAAGTTCATGAAGTTTCATTAAAATTCCAAGCTAATTTTATACTTCTACAATTTTATTGAAAGTTAAGTTATTTAAATAAATCATAAAAAATACAAAAGAATTCACACATTTTAAGATAAGTAATAATAAATACATAATAATTAATAATATAAAATTCCATGCTTAAGACAAAAGTTTATGTACCTTGCATTTTTCCCTGCAAAAACTAGATCATGCAAATCGCCAATTATTTCATGTCGCAAATAATATAGCAATCTTACCCGCAGTAGGACTCTACAAGAAATAACAAATGTATTATTACTATCCTACAAAATTTATTAAATTTATTCATGTTAAAATAATGCATAAAATATGAGCAATAAATAACAATATAATTTAGTTAAAAATAAACCTACTTGTTTGAATGTCTATTTAAATGTCTTTTATAAATCTCATCATTTAGTAGAGAATCTGGGTTGCTAACTTCTTCTTTGGTCCAATCACACTCTTCAATAATCTGATCAATTGTTTTAGTTTCCTTCTTAATTTTTTTACCTTTACGGCCTCGTGGCACTGGTGCAGAGAGACCTAGAATTACATCTTGAGACTTAATTCATTACTATTTCTTAAGTAAATACAATTCAGGAAAGTAGTTTTCATATGTCTGTCAGAAATACTAAATCAAGAATTTGAAATTTTCAATATAAAGCAATGTTCACTGAAAATCTTTTTTCAAAAGAAATTTTTCTTTACATCTTTGAAAATATTATCTATAATTTCAAGAAACAGAACTTACTGTATTGAAAACTTTCATCACTTAAAATTATTAAATATTAGAAAATGAAGCCAGTAAATCAGAAAAAATGTTTCGCAACTTTTGATTTAAACAACAGATTATATATTTTAAAAATCTACAACATGTATATGATGTTCATAGAACAAATAGAAATGAAATTCTATGCAGATAAGCTTTATTTAAGTGTAATTTAGAGGCTTTTTTAAGTATCTGCATGATCATTCAACACTTTATTTAATCAATAGTGGAAAAACTTAAATACTGTGATTCTTCACATACATTTATACAATGCAATAAAAGCAAGACAGATAAAAGCAACCATACAGAAATAGTAAATAACGCAATGCATGTTTAATCTGCTTAAGCAGAAGGAAAAAGTACTGCTGTTGTCATTTACAAGAGAAATATTTTATATGCAACTCATAACATTTCAAAGCTCCATTCAGCAATCAAATGTTACACACACAGATTTTTTTTTTAAAAAAAAAACACACAGATCAAAACCATATGATATGAACTAGGTGGAAAAATCAAAAAACCCATTCGAACTATTTAGTGATGCAGATAACAAGTTACACACACACATACAAACACACAACAAGGCTGATTATATCGCAAATGGCAGTTCCAAAAAACATCACAGAACAAGACGTACTGAAACTGGGAATCATGCATGTAAAAAAGAGAGAAAAGAAAGCCAAATTATGACAAGAATGTGAAACAGTTCAGCAGCAAGCACAAGAGAGAACGCTAAACACTTCTAGCAAAGCATACAGATGCACTAAAGCTATAATAAATTCTGGGAAAAGGCTATCGCCAAAGCCTCATTCAATAGCTGGTTGTGGTTCGCTTCTGAGTTTCATCTTACCCTGTTCATGAGCAGAAAATCCATCAAAAACTGAATCCGGTTCAACAGGGGTTTCAGACTCTGGTTGCATGAAAAAAGGGTAATTTTAAAAAGCATTAATTTTAGATTCCCCTATACATTTCTAACATTATTACACATAAACTTATATGTTCAAATTTAATCCTAACAAAAACCCTATAATAACTTGAATGACCTTAAATTTTATTTATTACCTTTTTTGTCCACATACATTTTTCCCCAGTTTCACAAAAAAGAAAAGATATAGGTAAATATCTAGTAATTACCACATTTTTTGACAAGTCACTTAAAATTTTCATCATTCTTACTAAATATGTTTGAAAATATAAATACAGCTAGCTATACAAATACGACATAAAATATAAATAAACGATTTATAAAATTTTCATGTTTAAAGAAATATGAAAACAACAAAGTAAAACTTATTAATATTGTAACTTACCAGAATGATTTTTGTGAATTCTCTGCTCTCCCTCATAATTTGGACAAATTAAATCCCAAATAAAACTTTTGATTTTTTCATCACCTTTGTAGTGCAGCAAACAATATAATAGCTAAAAAAGTATAGTTTGAAAAATGTTAATAAGTACATAGTATGATAAATTACAATTATAAAAATGATATATATTCTTTAAAGGTACAAAAGCAAATATCAACTAATAAAAATTAATATTTTTTTGTAAGTTTTTAATAACAAAATATCCCACCAAAATTATCTTTTCATCAATTCATAATATTTAAATTTTCAACAATAACAATAGAGCTTAGAATTACAGGGATTTTAATATTAACACATTTTTTTATTCAATCAACAAAAGTACTCGGTTTCTCATCCAACAAGTAAAAAAGTACAAAAATTAAAAACTCATATAAAATCATAAATCTCAATTACAATAGTTCTAGAAATCTCTTCACAATCTTTATGGGATAGACGCCTCCTGAATTGACCTAAAGCCATGCATTCATCCCAACGTCCCCATCTGAAATTTTATAAAAATATACATGTAACATATATGAGTATTAAAAAAAAAAAAAAAAAGGTTATACATATAAATATTTCAAAAATTCTCTTAACATAACATTATTTAACGCACTTCATTCAAAAGCATCACAAAACAAACACAGAAATTAGCTAACTTTTCAAAGTAGATACCAAAATATACATATGTAAAAAATTGAACCAAAAATAAGAATTCATATATTTCTAAATAACTCCTGCATTCACTATCAAGTTATTTCAAACAAAATTCATTATGTCAAACAAGTAATTAAAAAACCTTAGATTAAATTGAAATGAATATCAAATAAATTTTTTTAAGTTTTAACTTCAAGTTAAGTTTTTTTAAAAAATACTTAAGTTTCAAAGATTGAACTTATTAGGGTATTATTAATTTCGTCAAGATGAGTTTAATTTTGGTGATATTGATAAGAACTTAGATATAAAATAACTATGAAAAATAAACAATTATAACCAATATCATTTTACAGCCATTTCTCCAATTCTTAAACTAAATAAATAGTTTGAAAATAAACTTGCATAAATAATTATTAGAAGAAATAAAAATACTTTTTCTCAAACCAAATATTTACCCAAATGTTAGTAATCCCTTCTCCATTTTGTAGCATTCAGCTCGTGTCCAATTACCAGGTGGAAGGTCATCCATATAGTCCTCATCATCTCTGCCTCTATTTTTCGAGCGATTTTTAGATCCTTTTCTAGATGCTCTAGTTCGAGCAGAAACAGATTCATCATCATCATCACTACTTTCAAGCTCAGATAAATCTATTAAATCATCAGTACCAAACCTTCTTGTTTGTGTACGACGTCGAGGTTCTTGAATAATAAGCTCATTCTAAAAAGTAACATACACAATATTATAATTATCATTTTCTTTTAAGAAATTAAAATCAAACATTTTAAACAGGAAAAAAATAGATGAAAAATATAACTGCCAAGTTTTTATATAATCAACTGTTTTTACTGCAAAAATAATATCCATAACATTCATATAGTTCATTACGGAAATATTTCACAACTCCTTAAATATTTTTCCAGTCAGAAATAGCCACATATTACACATAGGTAAACTGAAAAATAATTACAAATGGAAAGAAAATTTCAAAATGTAAATTAAATAAATAAATATACCAATATATAATACTAATCAAAACATACAAGAAACTGCTATCATATCAAATAATTTTCAGAAATTACCCTATTTTTTAATTCATCAACATCCAAATTAGCTTTTTTGGCCCATTTTTCCCAAAAATTTGGATCATCAATTTCAATATCTGATCTTGTGCTAGCAGATGCAAATGTAGCTTTAGAGAAAGTGGATCCTTTTGTTCCACTTTCAAGAGTAATAACTTGAGTCCTTCTTTGGAGAATTTGATCAATATCTTCTTCACAAAATTTATCACCAGCATTATCATCTTCCATAAGAGCACCATATGCTCCTTTACGTAGTAAATCTTCAATTTCCTTTTTAGACATTTGTTGATTCTTTAAATAAATAAATAATAAAAATTAATTTAATGAATCACAAATAAGCACAATGTAAAAATATGCATTGAATTTACACAAATTTAGAGGCAATGTCTTCAAATATCATTTTAGGTACTTGAGAAAGTTGCAGTTTTTTTTTAAAAAAAAGTGAAAATGGCTTCCATTGAATCCAACAATTTTGGAGTATAGCAATTTATTGTCCACCAATTTTATTTTTAAAATTTACAACAAAATATTTCAACTTAAAATAGTTTAATAAATGATTCATTTTTAATATACAATAATACCTTTTTTAATTATAACTTTTTAGCATCAATTATATCCCAAAATAAATAAACTAAATAAAATAAAACAAAATAAATGCAACCATTATTCCTCAATTTCCACTAATACGTCTAATTTCAGTAATAGAATTAATGCCCAATATAAAAATATTTATTGTATCTACCCAAAAATATACTAAGTTATTCAACAAGTTTTAGTTCATTTGAAAACAGAGCTAAAATTAATTCACTGTCTTTTTGTCTATAATTAAAAAACATGTACAGTTATGACACTTTAGATATGTTAGACATTAATGATGTGTATGATATATATGGATGACAGATATTAATATTAGTTTATGAGGTTAAAAGGATATAATTTAACATACAATAGGCTTAAATTTTGGAACATTCTACAAACACACAATTTGTCTCTTAAATATGTAAAAACAAAATTCTATCTAATGTTACAGTAAAAAGAATAAAGCCCTGTCCTTATTTTTTAAAGTTAAAAATAGAAATTCTCATTGAAATAAAAAAAAATACATAAATGAACACCATATTTGATATGAAAACAAAGTTAAATGTTTTAATACTGTGGTATCTCACTGCATGAAAGAGGTCCTCCTCATTAACATTAGATTTAGAAAGTATTAATTGGGGGGAGGGAGGTAAAGTTAAAACAAACCATTAATACATACCATGCCTACATTTTCCTTCATAGACATAGATTGTAAAACAGCTTTATCTAAACCAAGTTTTAGACTAGCTTTGTCAAACATTTCTCTTTCATAAGTGTTACGACATATTAGTCGATACACCTTCACGGCTTTAGACTGACCAATTCTATGACAACGAGCTTGAGCCTATACAAAGACAAAATAAAATCATGTTATCACAATTTTATTAAATAAAATTAAGTATGATTCACTTTCTTTTTACACACCTGCAAATCATTTTGTGGATTCCAATCAGAATCAAAAATTATAACAGTGTCAGCAGCTGTTAAATTGATGCCCAGTCCCCCCGCTCGAGTACATAGTAGAAACACAAACCTATCAGAATCTGTAGAAGGAAAAAAACATGATTTTAAATACAACAGAAAAAAAATTAGGTTTCAGTCTTACAGTTAATTCTGCAAGCATATTCCTTCCATTTAGGAGACAGCAATAAATATATATATATATATATGTATAATATCTAGATTTGACAAGAAAACTAACTTAATTTTTAAATAAACTTACCTGGCTTGCAAAAGCGATCAATAGCAGCCTGTCTTAAGTTTCCTCTTACTCTTCCATCGATTCGCTCATATGGATACCTTAAAAGTAGCATTTATAAAAAATCTAAGAATAATTTATATCTCAGTCAATAAAACTTATCAAATTTTGGTGTTACATAATTTGGATAGTTTCAACATTTTAAATGTTCAATAATAACTTTATGTAACTTAAGAACAATGAAAATAAATATTATTAAATTTCGTCTCATAATTCTTTCACATTATTCAAGAAAAGGAAAAAAAATAATGTTTTACCTCTTTTGTACTAAATAATCTTCTAAAATATCTAAACAGCGCACCATCTGAGAGAAAACCAACACTCTATGGCCATCAGATCTCAATCTGGGTAGTAATTTATCCATTAAAACAAGTTTTCCAGATGCTTGTATCATAGCATTTAAATGCCCATCCAAACTTCCTTCATGTTGTTGCTTATAGTCGTTAACTATCTGTTCTTCGGCTCCTAATAATCAAAATAACTTTATGCAACACTATTTTTAAAATGCAAGTCTATAAAATTATAACACATCAATCAATAACTCCTGAGACTAACATTGAAAACAACATTTTTTTGCAAATTTTTTTTTATTCATCAACATAACACCTTTTGTTAATCACCTTTTAGGGTGATACAATCGTTCCAACGCTTTTCCAAATCTTCCCCCCCCCCCAAAAAAAAATTTTTCGCAAGAAATCTTTTTTGTTGCGAGTAAATAGATAAACAGCTTTCTGAATCATCGACTCGTTGCTGTTTTTGTTCCATCGAAAGCAATCACGGCACCCACTTGGAAAAAACCTTTTTCACTTCACTTCAAAAAACCTTTTTCAGTAAATACACTTCCATATGATATCTGTGTCATCTCAGCAATCTCACGGAGCTTCACTTTACGATCTTTCATTATAATTTTTGTCACTTCACTCACATTTTCCGGTGTAACGGCTTCCACAGGTCTACCCGAGCGTTCCGCGTCATTTGTGTCGGTACGACCACGTTTAAACTCGGCAAACCACCGACAAATCGTTGCTTTTGATGGACAAGAGTCCGGGTAACATTTTTCAATCCATTGTTTCGCTTGCACGGTGTTTTTACCCATTAAAAAACAATGTTTTGTCAGAACACAAAACTCGGTTTTTTCCATTTTTTAAACTAAGTACAAAACGACTTTACTCCAACCTCGATAACTCAGCTGTTTCTGGTCCGATCGACTTAAAATTTTGACACGTTTCAAGCAAAGGTTAGTACTCTAGAAAGACCTGGTTACTGGTTTACTACGAGCGCCATCTCTGGGTTAGTCTCGGAACTTATTGATTGATGTGTTAATATGTACAATTATTAACTTTTCAAGGCATTATTTTCATTGACAAAAAGTTATGATAACAGCTAGCTTTCTTTCCTCCTCCTTTTTTGATAGTTTTCCCATTCTATGTCTTCATAAGTAGCATACATAAAAGCAGTTTCTGAATATATCATTTTCATAAAATTAGAAATACAAAACAAGCAATCAAACATTAAACATTATTCCAAAGTGTTACATAATAAAATAAACTAAAAGGCATTACAAATATACTTTTAAATAGAATGGTAATTTTTAAAACTGTGACCATTCTAATAAAAATTACATAAAATAGTAGACACACACTACTCGTATAAAATAATGTACTTCTTCTCTAATGTAATTTCTAATGATCAAATTAAATTTTATGAGCTAAAATAAGAACAATGAAAAGAACAAAACATGCAATTAAATTAAAATTAATTTTCAGCATGTTAGATTCATAAGAGAGATATTTAATTCCAAACTATATGGTCAAAAAAATTATATATTTAGGTTCTAATGACAAATACCAGTTATAAAATTTGGATACATAAAAATGCTTCAGTAGTTAATATTGGACAAATATATCACTAAAATCTTCAAATTATGGTCTATTTGAACATTTATATACAATTTACCATCGGCAATGCAGAATCTGCTTAAAAGTGATGTTGAAAATGATCCTGATAATAAATAAGTTATGTACCGATACTGATAATCAAATAGGTTATGTACCGATAGTAATGATGAATAAGAAAATTTATCAAATCTATCAATTTATCAAATTTAGTTTTATCAAATCTAGATGAGCAAGAGTTATGGAATAATTCTATTTCAAGCTAACGATAGAAATATGATCATTGGTAACATTTAAATATTATTTATTACTTAGTGCATCCATTGATGTATTGTCATGAAATTGACTGTTTGAACTAGATTTCAGTTTGTTTAATCATACAAAACAAGGCCTTATAATTTCATTATGAGATAGCATACCATGATTGATTTTTAGCAAAGGAACATTTAATTATATTTGGTATCATTGTGATAATATGTACATACAAATTTCAAGCCTTTACCTCAATAAAAAAAATTTACAAACAAATACGAAATTAGTTTAATATTTTGTTTTGTTTGATAAAATAATTTTATAAAACTCAAGGTTTCCAATGAGAAAATTACTATTTAAAAATCTATATTATTTTGAGTTTCATCTTAAGAATGAATAAAAAACAGTCCTTATATTCTTGACAACACAACTAAAATTTATTTTCAAAACAAGCATATTAGTAGCTAATTATTATCCACAGTACAATTAGTACAAAATAATTAGTTTATGGTAAACCTCTTAACTAGTTGAGATTTAATAGTTTAGAGCTTCAATAAACTCTAGATCTTTTAAGCAAGCCTTAAACTAGCTTCAGTCATTAGAAGTTGAATTCCTTGAAAGTTCCAAACGTGCTATTGTATATACAAAAGGGACAAGAATAGTGATCAACCATCTCAAAGTCAACTATCATAAATTCCAGCCAAATAATTACTTAATTTTTCTAGATATTTAATCTAAATATTAATTGCCAAAAACTTGCCAGCATGGAATTTACCTTAAGAAACCTATACTACATGTAAACATGGATTATAAAACAGTCAGATACCCTATATTAATTTAAAATTTTCCCACCTGAAGCTTAACATTTTAAGGCATGTGTGGATATATTTAAACTAAAACAATTATAAAACTCATGTAAATTAAAAACAACATGTACTAATTTCAGACTGAAAAATGTACGGTATATAATACACTAAACAAAGTAACTTCACAAATGTCAGTTTCTAGAACCCAAGAGTTTTTAATAAACATATAAAATGCAAAACATCAAAACACAAAAATGAAAAGTGAATGCACTTACCATTGATTAAAAAAGGGTGAATACAGCATTTTCTCAGTTCCATCATTGTATTCATCAAATTTGGTACATTAGAGTAACAATTTCCTTTGGTTAAAAAAGTAAAATTGCGTTCCAAAATGGCCCGATAATATTTCTTCTGAACATTGGTGAGTTCAACCTAAAAAAAATTTGTATAACCATTGAATAATATAATTTTGCAAACTAATATTATGATAAGACTGCAATTTTAGCATTTTTTTTATATATGTGATTAAATAGGAAACTACATACCTTACAACATTTGTTTTAAAATCTTTGTGTCTCGGCTAATATTTCTAAACAATTTTAAGTCTGATATACTTGAAATTAAAAATTTAGAACATAGAAAGAGAAAAAAAAAAAAGTTTGTATGCAAGTATTAATAAATGTAAGTAATTTTGCCTTATGTTTCATACATACGAGTCATATTAATCTATTTATTAAAGATTTTATAATTATGCAATGTAATCACACAATTGTGAAAATAGAAAAATCCACACCTCAACCACAGTTTCTTCTTTGGGAGCTAACGATTTCTCGACATCTTCCTTTAATCTGCGCAACATCATAGGTTTCAAAAGCTGGAAATATTTTTTTATTAATTGAGGTAGTTAATTAAAATTAAAAGAAAATTTTTAATGAAATATGTTAAAAAATGATAATCAATATTAGGCTAAGCTTATGATTCAGTTTGTTAGCTAAGTAACAATTTGCACAGGTGAATTTTAAAATGTAACAATACAGCCAACCAAGCATAAAATATTCTCAATGAGTAATATACATAATTTATAACTAAAATACATTATTAATATATAATTATACATAATATACAAGTAAATCAAAAAGGAAAGAAAAAAAATGTCTCATTTAGTTTCCAGGAAATGTGCATCCCTAATTGAGTCACAAACAACATCAAACTAAAAAAAAAAAACGATTTTCAGCAAGGACAACTTTTGGTAATCCACTATTGATCCATTATAGAATGTTTGTGAGAGAGAAAGGCAAAGACAGTGGCAATATAGCAGAATCAAAAGTAAATAAATACTCGTAAACATCGTTTATCGACATTTAATAGCAATTCTCATGTTCAAAATACTTTCTTTGAAGCTTCTATGTATTAGAACACAAAGAACAAGTTCAAAATATGCTTTTAGTTGCCAATGCTCTCTAAATGGAACATGCACATTTCTTACCTAGTAAAAAGAAAAGGGAAAAGAAATTTTATCGTAACTTGATTTCTACCAAAAAAAACAAATGATCATTTTTAACTTCATTAATTTAATTATGGAAACATTTGTCAAATTTTGTATGAATTTTTTAATTTTGCTCAACAAAAAAAAGTAAGGATAAAAAAAAGCCAAAACTATGAATTGTGTATTTTTGCAATAATTCAAATTTTAAAAAAATCATATTTACTATAAAGAATAAACAATACAGATTTAAATTGTCAATATCAAAATAGAACATGCATCATGTGATTTATGTACAAGGATCTTGCCAGTGAAGACCATGCATGGTGTACTGGTCACTTTCAAATTAAATTTTAAAAAGTATGAAATGTATTTTGAAAAAATGCCTTTGACATACATATCAAAAATACTCATAGACTCTTAGTACCAAATTTTACACTTCTGTGTTTTGTAATCTTTCCCTTACATCATCCACACACACAAACTTTTTTATTTACATAGATTTTAGTTAGCTATCAGTTAAAATAAATTTAAAATCACTTTAAAAATAAAAGCAAAAGAATATTCTTTTTCCTCCCTGAAGAGCTTTCCAAGAAAAATTTCCACAAATCCTATAAATTAAAACGGAAAAATTCTCATTTTGAGATTGGATTTGATTAAAAACATAAAAGGGGGTAAAAAATTTTACTCCATAAAATCACTATGAAGCTAAGGAAATTTGCAATGTCAATTAATTACAAATTTAAATGTCATACTGTTGAGTAAATATTCAGGTATTGTCAAAAACAATAAAACATTTTCATGACTGAATAGCATATATATTTATATATTACATATAATATTTGAACTGATAAGAAAAAAAATGAAGTGGAAAACATATTTAAAAATAATATTCAGTCAATAATTAAAATTTTAATATAATTTATAAGCTAATAAATTTAGATGCTATTACTGATGAAATATTTTTAAAAAAAATTCAGACAAATAATATTTAATAATTACAAATATTTACATAAGCAAATGATAGCTGATAAAAATAAGTGTGATGAACCTAAATTTAAATAAATATACTTACTGCTTTTAATTTATCTACTTGAGATTCAGTCTTAAGATTACCAAATTCTTCAAGAAAAGCTTCAGTCGAAGCAAATCTATTAGGTTCCAGAAAATTTAAAAGACTGAACAATTCTTCAACATTATTTTGAAGTGGTGTACCAGTAAGTAATACTCTAGATTCCTAAAAAAAAAAAAAAAAAAAAAAAAAGATTCAAAACTAAAACTATGAACATGCTTCTTTTAATGAATTCTGAAAATTGAATACGAATTATTATAATTAAATGTAAATATACAAACAATTTCCACATCTTGTTCAATACATAAATTTAAACTTCAAAACAGATAATGCATGACATTAATCAAATAACTTTTTATAAAATAAGCAATGCCAAAAAATAGTATATTAATGATTTACAGCAATATTGAAATTGTAGATAACTTTTTGAATCTTACACAAAAATTAGAAAATTAGCTGAAGAAGTGTTATTCAGAATATAACATTTAGATTTACTTTTTATAAAAAATTTGCACATCCACCAGTTTCTTCTCCATAAATTACATTACCATACACAAAAGCTATGAGAACATACATAATTGAAAACTCACAGTATTTAACATTCTTAATCCTTCAAGGAGTTTACAATTTCTGTTCTTTAAACGATGAGCTTCATCAATAATAACACATCTCCATGGTATAGACTTTAATTCCATGCAATCAGTAAGAATAATTTCAAAAGTTGTAATCATCACTTGAAATTTAAAAACATCTAGTATACGTTCAGCCTAAAAAAAATAATTAAATAGAGTACAATATTTCAATTTTCAAAATAGGAAATAAACAATGTATATGGACTAACCATTATTAGTTTTTATTTTTTTTTAAAATAAGCTAGTATTTTAGAGAATAAACACACATAAAAAACTAAGAAATAAAACACTATACCTTTTCATTTTTCCAGTACATTTCATATTCCAAAATCATATTACGGCTAGGTGAGCTAAATGTAAAGACAAAAAAAAAAAAAAAAAAAAAAATTTTAAAAAAAAAATATATAAAATATTAAAAAAATAATTTTTTTTTTTTTTAACAAATCAATGTTATTAAACATGAATATAGCACTGAATTCTAGAAATGCTTTAAAAAAATAACATTTCAAATAATAAAAATGGTTACTTTCAAAAGAATTTTAAAACTCATCATTAACTTAAGATACACCCATAATATAAACTCAAAAAAGAATAATTTTTCAAACTTGCAAATAATTTAGGATACTTCCATAACATAAACTTAAGCTTTGTACAGTACTATGATTAAATAAAAATTGTTATAACACTTTTACAGCAACAAATCAGCTATAAATAAAAAAATTTAAAACTATCACTAACCTGCCATGGTAAGTTATTGCATTTAAATCAGTCCAAGTTTCAAATTCTCTTTGCCAATTTCCAATAGTTGATAAAGGAGCAATTACTAAGAAAGGTCCAGGAATACCATATTGATCAATTTCATTTAGAAATGTGATTGACTGAATAGTCTTGCCAAGACCCATTTCATCAGCTAATATACAATTTTGACTAAAAAATAAAAATGGGGAAAAAATTAAAATCTTAAATTTGACAAACAAAAAAAAAAAATCTTATAGAATTGTATTAAAATTTGAAATGCAAGTGTTTCATATATAATTTACCTGTTATACCAACAAAATGTTAACCAATTGACACCTTCTAATTGATATTCTCTCAGGGTGTTGCCTCCTTTATATACAGGTGATTCAGCAAGTTGATTCCATTCAGATGGTTTAGGACGTTTTTTAATCTAAAAATAAATCATTCAATGTATAAAACCACACATGAAATAAAATTAAAAAGATTTAATTTATGCTAACTGCTGCTTTCTAGGGCAGAATTCTGATCAATACAAATTTTGAAAAAAATTAGTAAGAAAACAATAAATATTAGTGAAAAAAATGTTTTCATAACTTAAAAACTCAAATTTAACAGCTGTTGAAAGCTATTTAATTTATTAGTCCACATAAGCAAACAATTAATATAGAATGTATGTGTACAGAAAAGTTCAAATAAAATCAGATAGTTAGCTATCTGAATCCTACTTGATGTTTAAAATACAAGAAGAAATACTGTTCTTTAAAAATATAAGTTTCACATTTTCAAAATAAATTCTTTCAAGAAAAATATTAAAAAAATGAAGGATAATTGATTAAAAGTTTTGCCTTCAATTTTAAAACATGTAAACAATGTAAAATCCTGAAGATCAAGAATAAATTTAACAAGGTAGTTCAAACAATCTTACTTACAATTTACAAAATAGCTTTTTTACTCCAACAAAACTTTTGTAATTTTATTTTTCAAACTAATTATAAACAACTACATTTTTTTAAGAACTATCCAATCTGATCTCTTTTAGAACTTCTAAAGTGCAAGTACATATTAATCATATGACATATCTGTTAAATAATCAAGAGCAATTTGTAAAACACAAATTTTAAGAATAAAAATCAAATTACAACAATTTTCTAATAGAATAACTTTACTTTTCTAGAAAAACAACATTAATTCATATATTAACTCATTAAACATCGACTTTATAGTTTCTTTAAAATTAGATAAGAGTTACCAATTTTGTAACACATCTGGTGTTTATTCAGAAAAATCACTTTCAATAAAAATGCAATTAAAATACTTGCCTTCCATTTTTCTTTTGGTGGAGGATCTTTAAAGCGCAAAAACTGTTCAATTTTGTCTCTATCCACATCATCTTCCAATTCCCAAGTACTTTCTTCATAAGTAAGAGCTCTCCACTTAACTAAATAATGACGTGTTACTTTACAATTTTTATCCTTTTCTTCAACTGCAGCTTTATCATCATCTGATGGCTTCTCTTCTTTATTCTCATCGGATGTTTTGGCAGGATCAGTATCAGAAATATCTTTGCTATTTTTGCTACTTTCCTCATCAAGTTCTTTTGATTCTGATATTATCACAGCTGTTTGTGGAGAAGCTTCGGCACATTCCTGAGCCAAATCTTCAGTATCCTTGACAACATTTTCTGGAACAATTTCTTCAACAGGACTAGTTTCAGAATCTTCTGTTTTCAACATTTCTTTGTCGAATTCTTTAACCTCCGATTCTTGACCTAGTTCATTTGTTTGTGGTTCTTCACTTTCTTCTTTCTGAAGTACTTCAGGTTTTTCATCATTTTGAACTTGTTCCTCTGAAGCTGTTTTTGTTGACTGTTCTTCAGTCTTAGCAGATTCTTCAGAAGGTACAACTTCTTTTATTTCATTGACATCCAAAACTCTATCAACTTCTATGTAATCAGGGTTGAAAGGTTCTTCTTCCAGCTGTGAAAAAAATATATATCAAGTAAATACCACATTTTTAGAGGATTTCCCTTTTTATTACAAAAATCATAAAGAAGTTCATTAACATTTGCAAATAATGTTTTTCATTAAAGCATCATTAGTAAAATTTACAAAAAGCACTTAAAAGAAAATACTTCAGCAATAAGATATTACCAAAGCTGAAATTATAGTACATTAAAACCTCATTAAGTTGAATTAATTGGGACCAGAGCCAGACAGAGTATCAAAAATCCAGATTAACTACAGAATAGGAAAATTGAAATAAAAAAAAACTTAGAGAAAATCATTTTTATATTGAACTAAATTTTATATTTATAGAGGATATTATGAACAATAGAAGGAAGCTTAAAATTTTTTCACTGCTCTTTTTATTTTTACACTGTAGCATCACATACCATTCGCTAAAGTGATAAGAGATGTAACACTAGAGTTTTCAAAAAATTTAATCAAGTCCCGCATTCCTTTTATAATTTCAAAGCAAATAAGATGTTAGTGAAGAAAATAATTTTACAAAATACAAGGATAAACAAATGCTATTGTAAAAATTTACAAATTAATTTTCAAATTTAAAAAAAAATTTATTGCGTAGCATGAACTGATTCTGGATATTCAGATATCAGAATTATAGGAGTCTAACATAAGTAAAGTTTTACTGCATCAAAATAATTATTCTCCAGCAAATGGTTTTGTTTAATTAAATGTAATTATCAACAGAAAAAATCTCATTTTAACTTTTTCAGAAAATAACTAAAAATCAACAAAGAATATTAAATATAAAAAATAATTTCAATAGCTTAAGACTGATATTAAAAAATAAAATAAGTGCAAAGATTGCAGCAATATAAATAAATTAAAAGAAATGTTTATATAAATAATGAAATTACGACTTTGTAACAACTTTTTAATGGTAACAGAAGAAAAAGAACAAAAGGTGAACTTAATTCAAATTTATTTGATAATTCTCTTTGAACACTACAAAAATACTATTTTAAATACAGACAATAATTTAAGCTTACATAATTATTCCTAATTGCATATTTAAAAAAAAATTGTATAGGAGTACAAAAAAATAAATACTTCCTTTAACACTCTGATGATTATGAACAAACCCAGTTTGCATTTGAATAACACACTAAGATGTGGGCAGAGTTCAACTTGTCCGAAATTTTTCAACCAAAATAGTTGCAGCTGAGCCCTACTCGTCCAGCGAAATTTTTCACAAAACATGCCGAGTTTGTGTCTGTATATATTAAAGGGATGTTTGTGTTACAAATGATACCCACTACAAAATTTGGTTAGTTTGATAGCATATAGATGTAAGGGTAACATGAAATTGTTTGCACAATGAGGGAAAATGTTACCAATCCAATTTTTATCGATTTAGTTATTTTTCTAGTGTAATTTGGTAGGAGTTTGTTACTTAAATGGCTTAAATGCGAAAGCTAGATAATTCTGATGAAAAATAAGTTTTATGATAATATATATATATATATATATGATGAGTAATTCTATGTTTAAAAGTGTATTACACACAAAGAGTGTTTCAAGTAAATATAACAATTAACTCTTTTGTGAAGTTTTAAATTGCTTGTATTTAGATATTTTGATTCAATATTTTACAAATTAATAGACTTTATATTTATTATTTACTGAATTATTTAAAAGGACCCATTACAATTGTTGTAAATATTAAGTCCATATAATGCAAATAATTCTTTAAAGGACAATCCCTAAAAAGCAGGTGATCTATCTGTATCAAAGTCAGAAAAAGGGTGACATTTTCAAAAGCAATTCAGAGAGAGAAATGGCTGCCAATTTCAGCTACTGTTTGTGATTGTAGCACTGTGTGTAATTAGAGAGCGAAAACTGTTGATTTGCCTAACCATCAAAGGGCTAAACAAATTGTAGAAAGGAATATATTTAAATTGGGAAAAAATTAAAGGATAAATTTTAGAAAACAACAATTCTTACAAAATCAAAAAAGTTAAAAGTTTCTTTCTTTTGCTTGAATCTTTTAACTTTCTGGATGAACCGCCTATCCCCCTTTTCTAATTCCTCCAAGGTTTTCCATTCACAATGAATATATGATCTAAAAAGAACAAAAAAATTACATTCAAACTATTACATATCACTAAAATATTAATTTTTCGAGTATAGGACAAATGATAAGTTATACTACATTGTTGCGGAGAAATCAATATGAAATACATTAAAATGTAATTATTAATACAGTACTTCCTCTATAATTCGACATTTCATTCCCAAGCTCTGCGAGTAATCCAGCACTTTTACATCAGAAAACAAGCTTTACAGATGTTATTTTATGCCTTCCGTAGCAATGGATTAAATGTAGAGTATCAAAACAGTACATATTTTTCTAGTTTTAGTTATTTTGTGTGTTGACACTTCATTCGTGCGTGCAGAACTGAATTTTATACCTTAATACATAGCTAAATGTTAAGCTGTTTAAATAGTAATTTTCCAGTAATCCACTGTTTTCGGGAATCTAGTGGTGCTCTAATCGGATAATCTGCCAGATTATGTAGAGGGTACAGTATATGTCAAAATTATAAAAAACAATAAATACAACATTACATTAAAAAAAATTAATTCCTTACAAATTTTTATATTTGACATAATATTCTTCCACACCCACAGTTTCTGGGGTACTATTATCAGCATCACTTCCAGTGTTAGTTTCAACCTATTAAATAAAAACATAAGAAAATTTTTAAAAAAAAAAAGTGAAACATAATTTCAATCAAAACAAGTACTTTAAATTCTGTTCTAACTATATACTCGTACTTTCAGGTCAAACTTTCAAGTAATTATTTATAAATTCTAATTTTTACAATATCTTAAGGAAATATATACATTGATTTACTTTTATAAATCAAGTTAAGTTGTTAAAAATTTCTTAATTAATCCCGATTTTTCAAAAAAAAAAAAAAAAAGTAGGTAAGTATGAAAATATTATCTCCTCAAAAGATCTATTTCTCACAAAAGAAATTACAGCTGAAGAACACGTTCTTCCATCCTCTCCCCAACAAAAAAAACCCCTCTAATTCTCAATTTTATTTATTCAGGAAAAAAGTCCAATGCAAAAATAAAAGCAAAGACAAATACAATACTAGGCATAATTTCCTATGTAAAAAAATATTAACATTAAACAATATAGTTTTCTTGCATAATTTGCATTTCATATCCTTATTATAACTTCAGCACTTGGAAATCAAAACAATACTTGAGATTAAATACTTTAAAGGTAATCATGGAAACTATTTTTTGGGAAAATTCGAGTAAAAAAATGTGTAGAGTAACTACAGGAATTACTCAAATTATATGTGATCATTTCTAATAAATTTTTCCATCTGTTTCAAACAATTAACATTACAATTCAATTGAAATGGCTAATAAAAATTCGGACATTTCATATCAATAATTAATGTAATAATAAGTTTCACAAAAATGAGAGCAAATTAAATACTTCAATATTATTAAAGACCGTAATCATAACAAAAACATAGAAACACAATTTTTAAAAGAATGTAGTAAATTCTTGAAGTACTGATTTTGCATTTTAAAAAACAATTGACTGCCTTTGAATTTAAATATATATATATATATATAAATATATATATATACCTCTTTCTGAACAGTCCGAACAGCTAATATCTTTTCAACAACCATGTAGTCTTCATTATGATTATCCTAAAAAAATTGGTAACAATTAACATAACATCACATTGAGGAATAAGAATATATCAATGCAAAATATTATGAAAAAGTTACAGGTGAAAGCTTTACAAGTTACTTAACTTCAAATTTATCATAATACTAAAGAATGAGTGACAATAGTATATCAATAAGATTTTTGTTTTTGTACTTACCTTTCAAGCATTTTATCAGTATATAAATAAATTTGGTTAACTTTAAACATCAGTTAATATATGCTTCAAATACTTAAAAATTAAATAGGATGAAATAATAACGATATTTTATAAAAGCTAGAGAAAAAATGCTATTAAAAAATATAAGGATCAAATATTTAAGCTTAATTTACGTATCAAATTCCATTATGAATATGAATAAATGATACATCGGAGCTTCTCAAAGCGTAAGTTGCAAAGTAATTCAAAAGTTAAAAAAATTAAGTTTTTAATTTATAATAGAAAGAAAAAAAATTGCTTAAAAAATGGAAGGCTAAAATTATTTAGGATTTATTTATTTATCCAGCTCCATTATAAAATTCAATAAAAAAAGGTGAAAAAGGTCCCAGCAAAAACTTCCAGTAAAAAGCTTGGTGCCATAAGAAAAAAAAAATGAAGGGTAAACATGGAATAACCTATAAAATTGGGAAATTTTAAATTTAAATATAGTTATACATTTTAAATGTGCTAAATTAAAAAATAAAGTTTTCACAATTTTTGCACGAAAAATAGGGTAACTCCTCAACAATCAGCCTAAATTGAATGAAATTTGGTACACATATTTCAAAAAACACTCAGAGTGTTAAAAACAATAGGTTTAGATATAGTTACATTTAATCATATTTTATAGTCATTTTCGGATTAAAACATTAATTAATTTTGACGAAAAATCATGTCAACTTCGCATGCTCATGCAATTTTTTTTTTTTTTTTTTAAATATTTCTTAACATGCAGTTTGAGACACTTCAGTGACATTATGGCTGTTTTACTTGATATTGAAAATTTTGCTAAAATTTCATAAAAGGCATTTTTTTCAAAACCTAGAGGTAATATATATGTATATGTTTATATACACTCAAATGTTTGTGATATTATAAGTGTGTTTCTATTGTTGGTCATAAAATTTTCCTGGCTGTTAATTTTTGAAAAATTAGTCTTCCAATCCTAGTCAGATGTATTTTGAAGAATTGAAACGGCTCCCACTGCCATCAACAAAAACCTACATGAGAAGGTTTAGGTCCATTAGGAAGGGGGGGCATCTCTATTGAAAATTAGGAAAGAATAACATAAAACTGGAGTTTTTAAGTTGTTTCTTTAATATTAACTTTATAGTAACAAATGAATATACTTTTTAAATGTGTTTTTTGAAGAATGACATTTTCACCTAAAGTCATGCACGAAAAATGCGTTATCTCGAAAGCAATTCAATTAAATTCAATAAAATTTGGTACACATATTTAATAAGTCCTTAGGAGTATAATAGGCAGCAGGCTTTGAGATAGTTACATTTTGACATATTTTGGAGTCTTTTACAGTCTAAAGTGTATAGTAATTTTGATAAAAAAAAAAAAAACATTAACATCAACTTTGAATCAATATAAAACATTTATTTTTGAAAATAATTGTTATTCTGTGGTCAGTTACAGTTTAGAACGAGTAAGAAGTATATGTATAAAATAAATATCCAGTATGTCTTATTTGTTTAATTATGTTTTTAACATTGTAAATTTTGCTGAAATTACATTTAAAAAACACCTTTCTTCCAAAACTAGAGGTTATATTTGTAAATAAATAAAAATTTATTGCTTTATGAGTCTATTTCTATCATTTGACACTAAAAGACTCTTCTGAAAAGCATTTTTTAAAAAAAAAAAAAAATTGCCATAAACATTCTGAAAAGCATTTTTTTAAAAGTTGGCCTTTGAACCTAGCCGGATGCCTTAATTCTTAACGTACAAATAAATAATAATATCCAGTTCATTAACATGAATATTAGGCATTGACTTTATTGTAAAAGTAAAAATATATTCCTATACATACATACATACATACATAAAAAAAAAAACTGGTTTTCAAATACTAAGTTTCTTTAAGAAAAATTTGAAAGCATATTCATAATTTGTATAACTTTATATCAAACACCATAAAATATTTGCTTAAACAAAGATTTCAACAAAAAAAAAAACTCTTAGGAGCTCTGATTGCATACGTTTACATTCTAAGAATGGACATATGCCTCACAAGATATGTTTATCAGGTGATGTATAAAAAAAATAACATTTAGGATCAAGATCAATGAGATACCTGCAGTTCAATAATTAACATACTTTAATATGCATTTCACTAGTGCATAAAAATGACTACCAAATTATGCAGCCCAGGAAATCTAACAATTTTTTTTAAAAAAAATTACAGAAAGAGTGAGTAAGTGACTGTGGAGTTTAATGGCGCAAGAGTCAAAGTAGGCTATGCTGCGCTAAACACTTGTTAAAATCAATCAGAATAAAAAAAAATTTAAAAAAATGAAAAACACGAAGTGAAAAAAAAGATCCCCCACCGAATCAGATAGGATTAAAACTGATGGCTGAAAAAAAATGCAAAAATGATGATCAAACACCGGACAATTACAGAAAGAACTTAACAATAAAAGAGAAGCAAACTGATACTGATAACATTAAAAATTACACTACATACAAAATTGGCCAAAATTGTGGATATTTTTTCCAATTTATATAATTTTCAACTTTGCTTGTTTATAGAAAATGAACTGTTTCAAGTAAAACAAAAATTTATACATCATTTATAAAAAAAATTATAAGTAAATATAATGCTCAATAGGAAAGAAAAAAAATTTAATACCCTTATTGTTTAAAAAGATACATGAAATTTATTCTCAAAGAGAAATAAAGTTAGAATTTACTTAGATTGTAATTGGAATGCAAAACTTAATTAGGCAATAATAATCATTCTTCTGAGAATCAATGAAATACACAAGCATTAAAAGTATATATTAAAATTTGTTTCTCTGAATATTAATTTATATATCAAGAAATATAGTTTTATGTGTAATATAAATTGAATTATTGGCTTCAGCTATTTTTTAAAGCATTATATACATTCAATTTATAACATACATTAAAACTGAATTTACATGAAATCACTGAACATTAAAAAATTTCGAGAGTGGAGCCCCCTCCCCTTCCAACTAAAAACTGGGATTCTCTATATTACATAAAAATGGTGTTCATATGCTGAATAGCTAGGCTAGGAGGTAAAAATATGACTTCTGCTTGAATAAGTAAGTTGTGTTAACATTCTGAGGAAACAAAATCAGTAATATATAAATAAATAGGTAAAAAGAGGGAAAAGTGTACTAAGTTGATGATAGAAGGATAAAAATCTGAAACCATCAGAAAAAAACTTGAGTGTAGTTGGTAAAAACATGAAATTATGTGCGGAGAACTAGGATTTCAAGAGATAGGGCATTCTTTCATCTATCTACATTAATGTCAGAAAAGAATTTGATAGGCAAAAAAATGTACTGACTTGACAAATTACCAACAGAAACAGATCTCAACTGGTCTGGAGAGAGTAAAATATCTTCATTTGGAAGAAATGGTTGAAAATATATGTGAAGTAAAACAGGAGAGAAATTACAATTATATTGAATTAGGACAAAGTAAAGATAGGCAAATGATATATATATATACAATTCTGGAACAAAAATTACCTATTTTGTTATCTATTTCCCAACTATGTTCAATATATTTTTCAACAGGATTCAATCTCCTAGTCACATAGCACAAATACGCAAACAGTTTAATACTGAAGATATTCAATTATCAGATTGGCCACATAATACCCTGCCTTTTATTTTGTAGAAAATCTCAGATCATTTAAAAAGTTTCAGACAAATTCATTGTTTATCAAAATAAAGACAATTAATAGAGGCTAAAAATACATACTGGACCTATGTAATAACAAAACAAGGCAATGAGATGTACTGCTGTAATCAAGAATAAAGAATAACTTATTGAATATAGCATATTGTCCATGTAATCTTAAAATTTTTAAATATGTATTAAAGATACATGAAATCCATTTTAATGTTTCAATTTAACAATAAAATTTACTTTTTAACTAATATATTAATATCAACATAGCATAACTATTTTTATAAGCAAGTTCAAAAATATATTGGAGTGTGTCCACAATTTTGGCCATCATTGTATATATTCTGATGTGTTACAAATATAAAGAATACTGGAAAATGTTTTCAAAAGAAATGCATAAAACAGAACAAGAGATTTTTTTAAGGGAAAAAAAATTTTACATTAAAGCTATACAATGTTTAACAATACATTTCAACGAAAATAAAAACACTGTTGATTATATTCAAATAAACTATGTAATAAGATACTAAATGAACAGAAATATATTGCCAATTAATTAATTAAAGATAATTAAAGAATAAATTGTTTTATATACAGATTAACTATTCCTTGCATAATATTCTCTATAGAAAAATGAATGGGGAAGAAACAATAGCAAAAAACCTACCACAACAACTTGAACAAGTTTTCCATCTTGTTTCGAAGACTGAACGAAGTCCATTTCAATTGTTTCGTCATCAGATAAATGAAGTTCTATGTCATCTGTATACTTTTTTCTTTCTGTATTTCTAGCCGACCTCCGTTTCTACAATTTCAATATCAAAACTAAGTTCAAATTTAAAAATGCATGCATAAAATAATCATTTGGATAGTAAATTAAGGTAAATACTTAAAGTTCAATTTCAATTTATTTCCAATAAATTGGCACTAAAATGATATTAAAGAATTATAGGAGTTTTATAAACAATTTGTAAAGTTTTTTAGTATTTTAAATAATATAGAACAAGTAGGAATAATAAATTTCAACATTTCTTGTACAATATAAAAAACTCTAATTAAAGAAAATTGTTAACTTAATTTTTACGACTATCATAGCTAAATTCTTTCAGTTATTAATATGTTAAAGTAACAAATGCATTAATATTCTTTCAACTACTTCACATATAAACAATCCAACAATCTTATGTATATGGTTTAACACATAAGAATTTACACATTTAGAGTTAGTCAATTGAGACAAAACATGGGAAAATAGTATGAGAACGAACAGAAAAAGAAGCATCATCAATTGGATGACTTATTCTACAATTTGATTGTTTTCTTCACTTTGTGACAAGAAGGTGTTAGAGTCACTTTGGCTTGGATGTAAAGTTGATTTTATCCTACAGCGCATCGTCATGAAACAGCTCACTAGTTTGAGTTCGATGCAAGCTGTTACCTGTTGAGCAATGAATGATAAAAACATGGCTGATGTCTTGTAATATATCTTTCCAAATTGTTTTCCAACTGCTAAGCTAAATCGATAACATTCTAAGATAGTTTTTAGCACCTTCCTTATAAAGTACCTAATGTGCTTAATGGTGAAAAGCAAATAGGCAACACAGCATGCCAAGAAAATTTTTGGCAAATTTGAAATAATATGTGTCACCGCTAGACATTATCTGGATGAAAAGTCCAAGGTGACACATAAGAACATCAACACAAAGTAAAATTTCGTTGATAAACTGCTGTGCTTTATGTGTATACAATGAATGACTAACAAGGAGTCCAGGTATAAAAAGAATTGGCTCTCCAGAATTATAATGCCCTGTTAAGGGCTAGTGTGACATCTAATAGAATAGGCAAGATATGAATGTTTCCCTGGGGACCTCCAGATATGTCTGGCTGGTCAAGATACATTTGGCAATAGAACTCATTACTAAAAACTATTTGTTTCCAGACAGTACAGTTAGCTCCTAGCTAATTGAGTCCAGTGTCACTGTAATAGGACTTAATGGAGAACAGGTGTGAGGAGAATGGCTTGATGTAAGTGTAGATACTGTTATCTCGGATGTCTGTTAAAGATCCCGTCAGAAACGCGTGAATCACACATCAGATGATTGATAGATATGAGCCTGGGGCTGTGACAATCAATATAATAATAATTCTATTATCCTGATACTAGAGTCCTAAGTCATTTGTTGCCATTGTTCACTCGTGTTTGCTAACATAGTTTAATAGCTTCAATCCTAATTAGCTAGTAATTTTTCAATTTACACATTCAGCCTTTTTCTATTGGTTGGAACTACTTCCTTTAATTAAAATCAGAGATACATATATATTCTTGTACTAAACATGAATTCATTACTGGGACATTGTTGCAATTGAGATAAATATTTAAAACTGACATGCAACATATCAAGAATCTCACTTCTAATATACATCTGCTGGGTACTCAATTTCAATGCACAGGAGCTCCAGCTATTCATTCACTAGACTCCTAATTTTAATCATTTTATATTTAATCAACATGTCTTACTATATGAAATTTTAATACAATCAGTTAATTTTTTTCAGGATGCATCAACTGTATTTATCAATGTATATATGAAAACAGCATTTATTGAAATAACTCATCAACAAGCAGAACCTTAAATAAAATAATTTGAGTTAGAACAACTGCCAATGAGAAAATCCTTAATCCTTGCACTCAAGAAAATAGCTTAAAAGTCTAGTAACAGTAATTTTTTTAAACCCAGAGAACAATTATATGTTAGAATTACTGAAATTGCAAATTTTCATATACACATACACTCCAAATCTTTTTTTACACAGTAGAATGCTTTCCCTAGAAAACCATGCGAAAAAAAATACATGCAACATATGGTAAATTTGGTGATATGTTCCACAACTTTAAAAAATTGTGCAAGATGAAAAAACTAAATATTTCCCCACAAAACTGAGCAAAAAAAGTAATAATGAAATCCATTTTACAATATTTATAAAACAAAAACAACTCATTTTTATTACAAAAAAAAGGTTATTAGTGTACAGTGAAAATTCAGTCTGTAGGTACATACACTATATAAAAATCCAAATTGAATTTAAGAATAAAACTACTAACTATTCATTGCTACTTGATAACTAGCATGCATGTTTATTACAAACTGGATAAAAAAAAAAGCTACCATCAGTAGATGTGTCAGGTATGTGTAGCACAACAATCGGCTTTGATTTGAATGTTGAATTTCATTCGTTTTTAACAGCCTCTGTTGGGTTTTTTATTGCTACAAAAGTCAGTTATTAGCGGCTTTTTTTTTTTGTTTCTCTTGTTGCTTATACAATTTTGCAACACAAAACTTCAGATTACATTGAAATTTTAATGCATGCACCATATCAGAATCACGAGTAAGAAAATGTTGTTCCATACTTTAGCAAAATTCAAGTCCTCAGGAATTAAATTAGCCATTAATAACTGAACTTCACCTTTGACTTCGTCATTATTAACTTGAATTATCAAAATGAAAAAATGTTATAATTTTAAGAATATATTTCAAGTTAATAACATGTTAAAACAATTAATTTTTTTAATTAAGCAAATAAATATAGTCAAAACAATGACGTGATTTATATCTAGATTGGCTGAAAATCAAAATGCTGTTTTCAAGTTGAAATTACAACAAAATAAAGAAAAAAGTAATTATAAAATTCGGGTATTACCCGTAACTCCAGAATACAAAGTTAACAAGCCATGAAATAGACCAAGTCACTCACATATGTGTGGGCATAAACCAATCATCTTCTGATTACAGTCAAAATTAGAATTTAAAAAATGGGGGGGGGGGGTTCACGTTAAAACAATAAATTCGCATAAAAAAGTATTTTGGAGAACCATGTTATTTCAAAATCATGCAAAAAAAGAATTAGGTGTATACATACATTTTCACAGAAACTGTAACAAGATAATTAATATAAGCTCCCACAAATAAACATTAATCATTATGCTTACAGTCACTCCATCAGCTCCTTCTGGGGATGGAGGAGGTGTGCGCTCAATATCAGAGTTATCAGACACAGCTAAGGGTTTCTTCTTCTTTTTCTTGCTAGTGAATTTTAAAGCTATCCTACAGAAATTTAAAATCACATGAAATCAGTTTACGATTTAAACATGATATATTAATCTAAACATATATATAAATTTAAAATAATTTTACAATTTTTTAAGAAAGGTGAAATTTATTGTTTATAGGGGAGTGGGGGGGATGGAACTTGCTTTAAGTTAGAAGGCTTAAAAACAAATTACATTAACATTTAAAGATGTAGGCATAAGTTAGTTGGGTTTTATTAATACCACAGCCATGTTTGATCAAGCAAATAAATGACAGTTAAGGTTATGCATAAGAGCCCAATCAGGTTATAAGCTGTGCCAAAAATTTATTTACACTGCAATCTAGACATAGACAAAGAGAGAGAGAGAAAGACACTAAAATTGGTTACAAGGAGGGTCAAAAATAGAGAAAGATTGCAGGATATTACAGGGACATGTCATATTACCAAAGAATGTAATCCCCATCAGAAAGAAAAACATCACTGCGGCCACATTTGGACAAGCTGCATTAAGTACTCTTTTATTAGTAATCAAGTGCATCACACAAACATGGTGAGAAAAGATTATAGATTAAATATTAGAAAGCTATGTGAACAAGGGATAAAGTAGAAAGGGAAAAAAAGAAATATTGCAAGTCAAGAAGGAAGCAGGTTCAAATATGAGAGGAATAGCTAGAAAATTCTGGAGCTATGCCATCTGTACAGTGAAAACACATTCTTAATGAACATAATAGTTTGCACTAATTTTTTAACATCATTTTTTACTATTTTTTTAATGAATTATAATAAATTGTGACAGAAGAGCATAAACTAATTTACTTTGGAAGTTTTTTCTTCGGGGAAGACTTTTTAGGTTCTTTAGGAACACCATCTTTGGGAGTCTTGGGAGATTTAGATTTAGGTTTTTTTTCTTTGGTTTCTTTATCAACTTCAACATTTTCTTTAGTTTCATCATCCCCAACAGCTACACCATTTGCATCAGCAGCAGAATCTGCAGGTTTTTCTTCATCAGCTTTTTCAAGACTATTGTTATTTCCATCATTTGGAACATTTTCAGAAACTGCAGTATCCTCTGCTTTAGATTGTTTAGATTTCTTTTCTGGTCGTTTGCGTGGTTTCTTAGGTTTAGGTTCTTTAGGTGTCCCATCAGTTTCTTTAGCCTTTCGTTTTCTGGGCTTTTTCGGCTTTGTGGGTAATGTTTCTCCTTCAACTAACAGTTTTTCTCCATCTGGTACTGGAGTAGCACCTTCTGCTGTTTCCTGGCTTGGCTATTCAAGAAAGGGAAATTTATAAATATCAACACAATTACTTCAGTGTATTTTTCTTCCTTTAAAGTTTAATTATTACTTCTACAAATAATTTTTTTCAAAAATAATCATAGCATTTGAAATTATAATTGAACTTAAAAGTCATTGATCCTTCAGAATTGATGGATGATTTTAAGTTACCTGTTTAAAATAAAATGTAAGCAAAAAAAATGCACTGTTTGGAAAAAATTACTAAAATCTACAAAAAATTTGACATTTATTTATACACATTTATCCTTAAGATCACTTTTAAAAAAAGTTTTCAAAGAAATATAAAGTGATGCATAAACTTATCCACCTTCATGCAGCACTTTACATTTCTTTGAAAACTTAGCAGTTATCACATTGAATTTCCACAGAAATCTTATAGCTAATTACTGGTGCTTTCAAATTTTCATTACAAATTCTTCCTCATTCTTCAATATATATATATAAATTTCAAAATAAAAGATTTTTAATCAACTAAAATACTACAGAAAAATCTCTGAAGAAGACAATTTTTATTTCTAATGATAAAATTAAACACTTGGTTATTTTCACTTCTTAATGAACTAATATATTGTATTTTAGATATCAATATCGAAAAAAAAATTATAAAACTGGTGATACACCATATATTCAACATTAATAATTCACTACTTAAATAATTGAATGAACACATTTAAATACATTTACCAGTGTATTATCTGGCATATTAGGGAATACATCAATTGGAGGAGCTTCTTCCTTCTTCTTGGATTTCTTTGGCTTTTTTGGTTTTGGAGATTTTGGTGGTTTAGGGGATTTCGGTTTTTTAGGTTTGGGTTCTTTGGGAGGTCGTCGTTTCATTTTAGGCGGAGGTTCGTCATTAAAGGTCATTTCATATGGATCAGGTGTAATATCAGGTTGATCTTGCAAAGATAATGTAGGCATTATTTCTGACCCTGATGCAGGGTAATGATTAGGTCCCATACTTTCCGAATCAAAGCTACCCTGCAATTAAAATAGAAATAACTTGATTTATAAGAAATAACATATTTACACTTCACTCAACAGATATTTACACTCACTTTACAATTTTATTTGAAGAAAAAACAATTTTTAGAACAGTTTATCGCATAGCTACTTTCATTATCACAAGTTAAATAATATAAAGTAAAAGAATACAATATATTCAATCAAATATTTGATACATGTAAAACAATAATTTTTAATTTAATAAGATATTTAAAAAATCTGATACTCAAACTGTTATGCTGACTTACCAATAGACAAATGTAAGATGAAAAAATGATTCGAATCTTTATATAATTACTAAAAAATATCTCATATAAATCTGAAAGTCAATTTTAATTATCTGTCCCTTTAAATAAATCTACCCCATTGACTTGCAAAGATAATGTAGGCATTCCAAATTTTGTAGGGTGCTTTGCTGATGTATTGGAGGAGCCATAAGCATTATTCCTAACAAAAAAAATTTTGAATTTATTTTGGTAATATTTTTTGAGCCCCACTTTCACCATTTTTCTTAAAGATGCTAAAAATCACTCAAAACTTTTCTGCTGAAAAGATGCGCATTTTAAAGAGCTTAATGTAATTAAATTTTTTTAATTTAATTATAAATAACAGAGGCACATTAGATTTTGTTCCAGGCCAAATCTACACTAAGCAACAGTGAAAATGCAACACCAAGGAGTGGCCTGAAAATTATGCAAATTTCAGGGTAGACACACGTCACTAAGTTACACGAATGATATGAAAGGCACAGCTCTACAAAATATGTTGAAGATATAAGGAAAGGAATCTACAGAATGTTCAATTTTTATGCCTGTATTCCTGCTAGGAAAATCATCTTAGAAAAAAAAGGAAAATCATCTGTTCTCATCTCAGAAGATGCGTGTAATAGCAAAGAATGCCAGGCCATTGTCAACAGAAACAGTTCTAACAGACAAGAAAATTTTACAAGGGGCACGGCCATTGGACTAAAAAGGGCAAGTTGGCCCATATGGCTGACACACACCTGGATGCTTCCACAGTGCACAGGCTGAGGCAAAGATGGTTGGAACAAGGCAAGTTTGAGGGGTGCCGGTGCAGCCAGAGTGATGTCCCCATGCGTGTCCTCACTCACTCACTTACTGCCGTTGCGTCTGCCGACAAGCAATGGCAGTAAGTGAGTGAACGTATATTTATTGGCGCAGGAGCCAGATATGGCTATGCTGCACCAAACGAGATCTAACTGTGGTCTAGATGTGAAGAAATTGAAAAAAAAAAAAGACAAAAATTGGTTGACAAGAAGGAGGTTCGAAAATAGAGAAGGATCGCTAGGGTAACCCAGGGGTGCGTCACTCATGTTTACCAAAGACAGCAAACTCGCAAGCAATGGCAGACCCGGAAGCCACTTTTACCTCCATTCTGCCGCATATTAAAGACACCCAGGATGTCCCTGTATTGACCAGAACCATTTCCCATCGATTGTTTGATATCAGCCTGCACTCATGGCGGCTGCTAAGAAGACTGCCATTGACCCCACAGCATAGACACCAATGGCAGACCCAGAAGCCACTTTTACCACCATTCTGCCACATATTAAAGACACCCTGGATGTCCCCATATTGACCAGAACCATTTCCCGTCGATTGGTTGTTAATAGTCTGCACTCATGGCAGCCGCTAAGAAGACTGCCATTGACCCCACAGCATAGACACCAACGTCTGCAATGCTGCTGGGCTCGAGCAATGAGGACGATGGAATGACACAGGAGTCACAATCTGTTTCTCCAATGATAGTCACCATGCACAAGTGTGGCACTGATATAGAGATAGGTCCAATCCCGAAGCAATTGTGAAATGCCCCACCACACGACAATGTGGCATCACGGTTTGGGGCACAATTGTTCCAATCACCTCTAGTTTGTATTCAAGGCACTATGACAGCCCATGATAAGTGGATTATGTGCTATGGCTGGCGACACTCGCCTACCTTCCAAGGCGTCCAATGCCCTTTATTAGAGGGATAATACCAAACCACACACTGCTCACATCAGCCAACATGCTCTGCAAGGTGTACATATGCTTTTTTGGAATCATTATAGTGAGCACATGAATCATTACAGTGAGCACATCAAGAGATTTTTTCCTAAATTTGGATTAGATTTTTATAAAATCCACAGTTGAAGTGATCAATAAGCAAGATTGTGTATGCATGGCACATATTACAGTCTATTTTGCTTCTTTCATACTTAACAGTTTTTTTGGACATTGTAACATTTTTTCGTGGTTTTTAACAAATCACTATTATTTTCCCAATTAATAATAGCAAAAAAGTATTCTTTCAAAAGTAATTGGATTTTAGTAAATTTCATGATTTCTATGTTCTGTTTACCTTTCGTCAAAAGCTGCTATTTATTCAACATGAAACTAAAGATGATAAAATTACAGCATGAACGAACTTACATTTTCATAGAAAGTACCAGAAATAATATCAAAGGCATTCTAAAAGCTCTGTTCCCAGCCAGTAGTGCTGAAAATGTTTGTCTTTGCTCTGAATGGAAAGACATTTAATATTGTTTATCAAGAAGCTTTTCAGATTGCTTATAAATATTACTTCATAGTTTAATGTTATAATTATTTCTATTTGTAGAACTATTATAATTATTATTTCCTACTATTTTATAATTGGATATTTTGTATCATTTACCACAAAATGAAACAGTAAATTTAATAAATTGTCAGATATGTTGTTTATTATCTTTTTGATTGTAGGCTCTCATTAAAAATATTTTATGCTTGTTGGATGAATTGTTTTGTTTTTAAATTAACCCATGCGAAAAATTGATATTTCACCTTGTTAATGATCCAAATTTATTTTCTCTTTCAAGTCTAACATTTTGGATGTTATTTTTATATTTCCTTAAATTGTTTTCCACAATTCTCTAAAGGAAATCTTAAATACTTATTTTTCAAATAGGTATGTAAGGTTGACAAAATATTACTCAAAGAATTAGCAAAGCTATTGAAAGACAAACGAGATATTTTATCGTTAGACTTTGAAAAACTTATTTTATTCTTCAACATAAAACAATTTACAATAGTTTCCTGATGAAATAGATCTCGAATTGCGAAAAACCACCAGTAGTTCAAATATGTTATGGTGACCCTTCTACAACAATGTTAAAAGTTAGAAGGCCTTACTTAACCAGCCAGAAGAGATGTCTCTTCGGCCTGGTTGGTAAGAGCATGAAAAAGAGTGACTGTCAACTTTCCTTCAGACGCATTGGACCAGGGTTTGAAACAATGCTGTGGCACTCGTCATCAACTCTCTCCCCCTCCACAGGGTCGGAAAAACAACAGCCACCGAAATGGTAACTCAGGACTTAAAACACTAGATGGCAACACAGCCTATCCCTACTGATTGCATATGCCCCCAATGCAAAACACTTGCCCCTGTATGTTTAACTAAAGACAAAAGCACTCAAAATCACGACTTCTGATATTCCGGCTCTGACGCACGTGTCAACAAGACCCGCCACACAAAACGAGACAGCTGATAACTCAAATGGAAACTGTCCCAAGCAAAACTCAATTCAACAGGGAGGGGATGCATATCAATAGCAGTAATGGCTGACAAAAAAACCAAAAAGCAACCTTTCAAAGCAAGCTTCCAGTATTCGTATCATCACGATACTGAAAGGGGAGTATGCGGCGACTCTCTTCTACAACAATGTTAGAAGTTAAAAGGCCTTACTTAACCAGCCAGAAGAGATGTCTTTTCAGCCTGGTTGGTAAGAGCACGAAAAAAAGCAACCGAACCCATTGGACCAGGAACGTTGTGGCACTCAAGGTCATCAACTCTCTTCCCCTCCTCAGGGTCGGAAAACCACTGGCCACCGATATGTAATGAATTTCTTATTCATAGAATATATGTCATATTTCAGATTATTCAAATTTAAGCAAATACAAAAATGAGATATTATAATAATTATACATCAATATCAATATAAATAACTACAATTTATATACTAAAACTGGTTTATAATTACAGCCTTTCAATCAAAAAATGTGATTCAATTTTGAATTACTGTAATAAAATCTTATTTACAGTACCAAGAATGAAATACATTAGAATTTTTTACTACCTTAGAATCCTTTACTCACTATTTGTCCTTTAATATCATAAATGATTATTGAAATACAATGAAAATAAGTAAACATTCAAGCCTCTTAAGTTTCTTTACATTTTTAATTTGTGTTAGAAAATTCACATTTACGAAATTTAACTTTTCAAAACATAATACACACATAAAAAAAATCATGTTTCATATAATATTTTAAACAATTTTTTAGCAACCTCTTTTTATTTCAAGTAAAAAAATTTATTGAACAGGAGAAAAACTTACAGGCTCTGGAATACTTGGCATGTTTTCAGGAGGAGCTGTGTTCATATTACCAGTATTCATGCCAATTTGTGAGGAAGGAACAACAACATCTTGAGCTGTCGTAGCCTGTTGAGTCTGGGGATTATAATGCACAGTTTGTGGCTGAATCATTGGTTGGTGAACATATGAAGCTGTATTCCCTGAGTTGTACATCATTGATCTTGGATAGTGAGGCGAAGCAGGTGGAACATTTGAATTTAAAGGTGCTGAGGTTGAGTTTGTTGTATTACTTTGTTGAGTTTGCAAAAATCTCAACCTTTCTTGCAACACTTTTACCTGAAAACAAAAAGTCAGCCCTATTAAAAAAATAATTCCATGATGTTTCAAATAACATTGATTTAATTTATCAAATGTAAAAACAATTGAAATTTATTTTTGTATTTCAAATTTCAGAACTTTTTGAAACAAAATAAAAAAAAAATGTTGAAATACAAAAGTAACATAATTTATATATTCTGGGTTCAATTTATCAATTAAAAAAACTTTTAGTGTTTTAGGTACAAATACTACAATGGTTTGAAAAATTACATCAAACCCATACTACAAACAGTAAATTTCCTTTAATGCTACAATACGAAAAATCAAAATAAAACTATAAAAATTCTTTTGAACTGTTTCAAAACCACAAAGGTAACTGATTATGCAAGATTTCAAAATCGGTCACCAAAGCCTTATAATGCACATTTTAATATCATAAATTCAAATAGATATTTCCCTCCACCTTAAGTTATTCTCCTCCTCAAACATACTAACCTTCTCTTAACCACTTAACAGTTTCTTTTTTTTGTCATGTTGTGTCATAAAATAAGCATATTTTTGAAACATAATTTATTATTCCTTTCGATTATATAAACTCAAAACAGCAGCAAAAACAAATTTATTTTAAGAAATTATGCTACTTTTTATTTATTGCGAAAAAATTACATTTTTACTTACAGTTGGCTTTTTTTCGGAACAATAGCCTAACTGGAAAGACTGGCGAAACTGAACAACCAGACACAGTTTATGCAACTTAGGGCCCTAATGTGTTTTAGTGTCAAATTTGGTGTCATCCAAGAAATGTAAATATTGATGAATAAGATTAAAGCGTCAAAGAGACATGATTTTTGGGGGGGAGAAAGGGGGGTTGATGTTGAATGTCTTTTACTCCAAAAGTGCTCAAAATTAGGCCTTTTCACATTTCCTTGTAAAATATTCAAAGTGATAAAAATTTGAACTTCGTTTTTCTTCTTTGGTTCCCGCTTTCTGGTTCTGATATTTCTTTGTAGATTTACTGTTTCGAATAAATTGATCTGTATATTGATTATTTTCAGCAACTATCATTTCAAGGAGATTATCATCAAAGAAAATATCAAGAAATTGTAGGGTTCCATCACTATTCAAATGAACAGCTGGATTTGTTGCGAAAGGAAAACGTGGTGGTGCAAAAGGAGGATTACTAGTATCAATTTCACAAAAGTTCCGAACTTGAGTAAGGTCATCTAACATTTCCGTTTCCTCATCACTGGAGAAGTCGGATAATAAACTTTTCGTAACCACCAGAATCATTTAGTGAAATTTCAGATTCATTGTCTGACTCAATATCAGAGTTACCTTCTATTATAAGCCGCTCATTGAGATTACATTCTATTCATTGAGATTCAGAGTTACATTCTATTATCGTCACTCATTCTGCTTTTATTTTACCTCCGAATTAAAAAAAAAATTTATTATTTACAACATGTGATTCACTGAGCAAATGAAAATCAAATTTGCTTTTCTTCCCGCTTAAAAAAAGCAGTAAAATCTGACCTAGAAACCAGTTCAAACTTGTTTTATGGTCCTATTTTTACTGGACAACTAGAGCCACCTGTTAGAAACATTGCAAATTAAAAAGAAGAAAAAACTCGGGCAAATCAGTGGATTAGCGTTGAAAAATGTGTTGCCCGAGCGGTGTTCGGGCAAATCACGGAAGGCCCATTTTTAAATACCCGAGCAGCGTTCGGGCAAAACTGGGAAGTGATTAAGTATATCATCTTCCTTCTCCACAAATGTGCACTAACAATCAGGAAATATAACACAAACTAAGACTGACAATTACTAAATCAATCTGTTCAAACTTCCAAATTTTTACATATTAATTTACAAATTTATAAAAAAGTAATACCAAGGATTGAGACTGGATCTATTATTTATATACAACCGTACTTTTTGCATCATGTTCAAATACGAAAGTGCCATTACGTGCACAAGTTAAAATTACCTAGTTAAAATAGTTGAGTTTTTGAGTTAGCACAGTGCAAAAAATAACTGATATCAATGTGATATATTCTGATCTGGGGTGAGTAGTTATTGGGAGCTACCTGATTTTCAAAAATTTTATTTTCAAATTATTCCCTAACAACTTAAAAGTTAATCAGAATTTTTTCAAAATTCCACTGATTTATAACATGAATTGCAATCAATTATTGTAAATTTATTCCATAATGATTATATATTTATTCCAAAATGATAGAAAAGACATAATTATGTGCATTTATAAAAAGAATGTTCCTCATGATAATATACAACACTTGTATTACAATCATAATTCTACTGCTTGTAAAATTTCATTATTTTTCATTGTGATTAAATTATTGATAAGATTTTAAATCAAATATTAATTACTCTAAATCAAATAGAATAAATCTCATTACAATAATGCAATTTTTTTTATCTTTTCAATAATTCAAATAAACTCCCTAAAGAAATGTGGAGTGAGTGAATGTAAGGTTTATTGGCGCAAGAGCCAGATATGGCTATGCTGCGCCAAACAAGATTAAACTGTGGTCTAGACGTGAAGTTGAAAAAAAGATAAGTGATTGACAAGAAGGAGGGTCGAAAAGAAATGTGGAACAAATTTGAGTTCACAGAAAGCTATGGAAACAGCCTTTGTTGCTCTGTATCCCAAAAAACCAAACAAACAATACTGATAGCAAATATTGATTTCACTGGTCTTGAATTTCTTTACAATTGTGGGTGTGATTTATACTTCATCAAAATTTCTTCACGACTTTTTTCGAATTATTTAAGCACATATCCTCAAATGTAATAAAAAAAAATTTTGTTCTGAAATATGAAAATATAGCAGCGTTATTAACTGTTAAAACAAGATGAATGAAACAAATGCAAGATATTCCACAACTCGAGCAATTCCAAGGTATACTTCTAGTATACTTGTAAAGCAAGATAATTGATAATTCAAATTTTTAGTGATCAACAAATTAAAAATGAAATACTGAGTCAAAATAACTTTCATTTAACTGGTCATTAATCTCTGGGGGCACTTTAAAATTTCCTCTACACCAATGTAAATTAGTGAAGTTTAATGGTGCAAGAACCCGACATGGCTTTGCTGTGCCAAACCAAATGAAACTGTGATCTAGACTTCAAAAAATGGAAACAAGAAAAGTTGTTTGTAGAAATAGAGGATTAAAAATAGAGAAGGATTGCTATGGGTGATCGAAGGGCTCATCACCTGTGTTTGCATAAAGACGGTAAACCTCATGGGAAAGAAAAAAATCACAACAGTGTCTCAGTCGTAATTGCCATACCAACTTAAACAAGACAAGTTCCTGAAGGCTTCCTCTAACCAGTCTCGGGTATTTTGTCTCTTCGACATTTTCAGAGTCAAAATCGATTTCTTTATCTAAAATATATATTTGCAATCAAAGCATCCATTTTTTTTTTATTATGTACACAATTATCTATGTATATTAAAATTTGAAAATCTTATAGTGTAATATCTGATTTAATTGAAGTGTTTCATATTTCTTTGAAATCTTTAATGTCAAGTTTGTCATTAAACATATCACTTAAATTATATGAGATGAAATCTTTCAGTGAAATAAAACCATATTAATCTGAGTGCAAAAAAACACAATTTTAACTCTTGTAATTTTTTTCAGCTAGCAGAATTTCTTGCTCAGTACCATGATAATTAGAACCCAACATTTGCCTTTATTGTTCAGATATGACTTCAAATTATACGTTTGGAACTTTCCAGTTAAAATATTTAATATTCTGCTAAATCAAAAGGCATTTAATTAACTCAAAGTAAAAAAAAATCTCTCCTCCACCTAACTTCTCTTTTTTTTTTATTGCTTCAAATTTTTCCAACAGTACAAACACTGAACAAATTTTGGGGAAAAAACATTATCACCCCACACTGATAAGAATATACTATTTTTCAATACATGATTTTGATCTTAACATCGATTTTTAATTTTCATTATTTGATAGAAAAAAAATGATTAATGAATATTGCGGTGTTTAAATATTTCTGGGAAACCTAACTTACCTAGTAAAATAATGAGGACAGTCACATTGCTTTCTCCTCCAATTTTTATAAATTTCTAATTTAACATTTTGTTTTTCAAATTTTGTTTGTTTTAAAGCATTTAAACATAATTTAGGAGATAATTTTATAAAGTTCACCTTTTTCACTACAAATATTTAATAATTGATAATTTTGGTTACACTCTGGACATTTCTATTACAATACTATTCTTGTCTATGATTTCCATTTTATCTGCCTATGAAAGATCAATGGAAATGCTTAATGCACAATACAGTAGTGTTTCTATTTTTAAATTCCTTTTGTATTTTCTTTACTGATACTTGTCACTTCTGTTATCTTTTGGGAAACAGAAACGTATAGCTTCCCTGGTTTATTTGACAACAATAGAATATTATTATAAAATATGTGCACATTTAGGTTATGTTCGCTTCTAAAATTTTAATATTTGTGAGGTACTAATGATTTGATGGATCAAAAAATAAATTTAAATGCAAATTTTTCACATAAAAAAATATTTTAATTTTTATATAAATTAGTGACGTTATAGTACAAGCATCAGTTTATTTTCTGTGTCCTTAAAACTAAAAAATAGCTCTATAATAACATATGAACCAAGCAAGAAATTAAAGGAAATATCACACTAGCTACTTTGTATATTCAATATCAAAGAAATTGGACTCAACCAATACTTCTTCTATACAAGAAATTGCTGTGTCAATGTTTGTTAAATGAAATACATGTTTATTTTAAATTGAGAAATACAAATGAAGGAAAAAAAATTTAATCAAAAAGGAAGGGAAAAAACACTTAATTCTATATAATAAAATTCCAATAAAAAATGCACAATGTTGCCAAGTCAACCATCACTGTCATGCAAATGCTCAAACAACTTAGGAAGAGGTAGGAAATAAATCCCTCCTTTGTTCATGACTTCTTTTTCCAAAAAGAGTGTTGCAGCCTGTCCTTTCAAGATGGCCTTGGCCTGAGGGCCGGGACCTCACTAGAATTTTTACTCCTTATACCTCAACTTTTAAATATATATAAGATTTGCTACAAGCTTTCCACCTACAAGTGAACCCTTTCATTTTATTTAAGTTGATACTGTTGGCAAACTAAATTATCAGAATTCCACTAAAATATACCTTCTTATTGTCATTGACCACACTATAAGGTATATATAAGAACTTTTCCATCAAAGAATGTAACCACTAAAGAGCATAGAAATTGTCAAAAAAAATTTTTTTTTTCAAACTAAAGCTTCAATCAAAGTGTTAAATTATAGAAAAAGTGCCTATAATTTTCTGGGTTTGGGAAATACTCTTGAAAATTAAAACATTAAACAACTATTAATATCAACTCAACAACATTAAAGATGAAAGAGCAAATCAGATGCAGTTTTAAAAAATTCACAGCAAAATTAATTTTGGTTTTATTAAAATACCTTACACTAAATCACTGGAGCACATTACTGTGATGAATATATACACCTAATTTAATAACTCAATCTGACCTGCATTATTAAACCTTAGAAAATTACCAAATGAAACGGTATTTAATGATAATTTTTCTTATCCACCTAGATCAGAAGCCAAAAAATTCACTAAAGGAAGAACTTAAATGTTATTGTACAAATTTAATAAATTTAAATTTAGCTTTTTCATATGAATTTAAAGTGGGAGATCTCATGAAGTTTAAAGAATTTAAGTAACTGCTCTTAAATCTAGATTATTTAAATTGCATTGAATAAAATGCATTAGGAAGAGCATAATAAGAGGGTTTCTCTAGTTACTTTTTTTATATTTATGTAAATATTTTTAAATAGCAGAAAACTTGCATCACACACTGACACAAAAAAATTAACTTCACCATTTTCATAACTGAATACTGTATTGAAACAATTTTCAGAAGTAAATTTTGAAATAGATAAACAAAATTACCACACAAAATAGAATTCTGAAATAGTTCATGTTAGTCAGCTTTGTCACTTCAATCCAGCAAAAAAACATTTTATACTTAGTTTAAATTCAAATTTAAATAAAAAAATATGTAATTGACACTCAAAGATCGATCTTAATGGAATTTTGATCGCATACCTCTTGCCTTTTTTTGTAAGAATTTACTTATATAATTTTGATAGATACAGAGAAGATGAAATTTAGAATCTTATTTTCTTATTCCTAAAGGGAAATTTCCTGTAGCATTCTATGTATCAAATACCAGTAAATAACAGTGTACATTATTTTTTTTTCTCTTCTTATACTTTAACATTTTATAAATACTTGTATTTGTTTTAAATATGACATGCAAATATCGTGCATTGTACAAAATTAAAAAATTTGGTTTAAGTTAAATAATTTATATGTTAAAGTATATCAAAAATGATAATGTTTTTTTGTATTTTACAGGACATAAAAGTGTTAATTTGTATACAATGTATTTGGTATTTGAAATACATTGAACACCATGCCTAAAAAATATGTGATCAAACTGTCTTTTTTCAATGATCACTAAAGTTTTTTCCAAAATATTAAGTTTCTAGACTTGCAATATTTCTCAAAAATATCAAATTTCTTGAACTTTAATAAAAACAAAGACTGGAAATCCAACGAAACATTAATGTGTGAAATTATTTTATTTAATATTACTTTGAATTTTATATATTTATAATAACTCATAATAGTGATTTTCAAATTTATATTTGCATTTTAGTATAACTTGTGTTCTTTCTGCACTTTTTTAATACATTTGTACTACCCAAAGTGACTTGATCCAACTTATTCTCAATGGATTTTTGGTATTTAGGGAATTTTTTTTACAGGAAATGTCATAATGATTATAACATGTTAATCTTTTCATTTTCTGATCAGTGTGTGTTTAAAAACTTTAGCAAATCCCGTAAGGCATGAGAAACATTTCACATTCCCGACAAAGCTAATGCAATTTATATTTGTCAGTGGGGTGCAATGTAAATGCAGAGATATGGTCATTTTCAATCACACTGCCTAAATGCAAGCAAGGATATGTTCTTTCCTGACTCCATGCTTGTAAATAAAGATCTATTTTTAAAATGCCTATATTTATTAACATATATATAACATCTATGTTTTATATAAAAAAAAAAATTTAAACATTACTAAATAAACAACCAAATAGAGATAAAATACTTTGATCAATTAAATGAAAACCCCAAGTAAAATGGATAATTCTAAAATATATGCTAATACAGCATTGCTGAAATTGGCAATTTTTTTTTCCAAAGATTTTTACATAAGGTATGAATTTCAGTAAAAAGCAATTTCAAACAAAGAAACTTATAGCTTTAATTTACATTGTACAATAAAGTGGAAACATAATATAAATCTATTCATACACTTATAAACAGAAGGACAGTAAAATAAAAAATTAATAAGTGCTCCAAAAAATATGATTTTCTAAAATTAAAAATTACACAAGTAATATAATTTTTCAAAATCTTGAAGCTAAACACAAAATCAAGATTTAAAAAAAATAGGTCTTATGCAATATATATAATCTCAAGTATATAATAATGGGAAACAATATATATATATATATTATTTCTTCTGTAAATTGTTCAGAAATGGTTCATTCGGAAACAAATTTTAAAAACAGTAGTAATGCTCCTGTCATTAAGGTAACTGCAACTCTAATATGAAATTATTAATCTGTTGCCATTTTAAATAATTCTATCAATTTGCTCTGAAACATTCTAAAGGTAATTATCAGAATTATCCGAAGACAATTTTAATTTTGGCTTTACATTCCAAATATCGAGCAAGAGTTACATCACACTATGAAAGGTGAATCCTGAAACTTTGCGTCAAAATCAAACTGCAAGATTAATACTTAAGCTACTTTGAATTTTTTCACCATGCAACATGAAAACTTTGAGGCCTTAATGCATGTGAAATCCCAAATTATTCGACACAGTAATCTGAAACATAATTAAATTTTACGGAAAATTTATGCTAAATTATTTAAATTTAAATTATACAATCTTCCGGCTTGTATGCGAGTGCAGAAGCATAAAAGTTGTTCTTGATTAGAAATAAAATGCACTTACACTAACTGTGAGATCCACTTTATAAATTTCAGTTTATTATGTTAAAAGCAAAACAATTATTTAAATTTATTATTTTGTTTACGTGAATTTATTTATCATTGTTTAATTTTTTGTCACCGTAAACTGAACGATATTGAAAAAGTATATTATTTTGTATGCTGTGGCAACAAAGGAAGTGATCGTTCTGATTTGTTTAATTAACAGTATTCCATGAAAAAAAATTGTCATATAACTAGGTGAGTCTTGGACTCTAGTTGGCATGTTAATTTGTGAAATAAATGAGATTTGGCAGTATTAATAGTTTGGAGGATTAATTTTCAATACAAGAAACTTTTTTACTTTTACGACACTAATTACTTAACTTTTACATTATTAAAGGAAAAAAGCAAAGAATATATAATTAGCCTATTTATAAGTACCTTCAATAAAACTTAGACTTTTTTTAATAATACATATAAGACAAAATATGCTATTAGTGAGATACTTGATATTGTTTTTTTACCATATATTCTGGCATATAACAAACACCTATAATTTCAACACCTATGATTTAAATACTTGGTCCTTTAAGAAAGTTACAGATTTGATATCACAATCAAGATAACATTTATTTTTAGAGGTTTCGTTAATAAATTTTCTTTTTTTTTCAAGCATTGATATTTCCTTATATATAAATTTTCAGAGGTAATTAAGTAGTCTTCGCTACTATTTTTACAGATTTATCTCTTTCATCTATCATTCAAAAGAGTGTTATCAACAACTATATTAGATATGTTTATAATTGACAGAGAATCCCAGCTTTAAAATATGTTCCTTTGCCATCACATTTGTTGTCAAGTGTATACATCATCATATAATTTTTATTTCAAAGAAATATCTACTTGCTATGGGCTTCAATTTTGAATAAATACAGGCCTGAGTGCAGACACAAAATAGATAGGAATAAATAAAATAATACCAGAATGATTTTTCTAAATCTCTCATTTCCAGAAAACGTATTTAATTCATAAATACATTACTTATAAATCTATAGCATGATAATATCACATTCATAACACAAAATGTTGCATTTTACTCATAATCTCATTAAGTTTATAGTATGAATTTATTAAATATTACAAAAACAATTAACATGTCTTTAGTCAAGATTTTTATGTAATCAATGGCTTTCAAAGTAGTAAAAAAAAACTTGAGTTTTAACATTACTTTAAAATGAAATATGTGTGTGTTGTTGACATAACTGAAAAAAAATAATACTTCACAAAAAAAATTTCCTTTGGTGGTAAGATTATATTATTATAGGTAATTTTACATTACATACAACAAAAAGATTAACATTAATGTAAACTTTTAAATTTTAGCTCATTTTATCATACAAATAGAAATTATCATATACATAAAATGAATGCTCAAATGTAACAAACAATGAAAAAGTGAAGTAAATACAAAACCAGAATGATTCACGTGAAAAATTACATGCAAACAGTAAATAAAGTGGTGATGTATTATGAAATGTTGCATTTGCATCATACTCTGTGGATTGGGCTTCTAAAGTGTGAATCTATTTTTATACTATTAGAATTCAACACTAACATAGAAAGAAACTGAAAAATAAATTACAAAAAAAAAGTATATAAACAGAAAATCTAACTGTCAGAACAAAACACTTCAATGCATAAGATTCCAGATACCATGAGGGTTACAACATACAGAAGGATAAAATTCATTATAAGAAAGGGAGTAAAAAAAAATGGCTGTTCACATACTCCAAACAATTCGTTCTTCAAAATACTTTATTGCATATTTCATGAAATTGCCCATACTGGTTACTAATGAGACTAAACAACACTGTACATAATCATATTTATAACATAAATCATTTGTTAATAAATTATGAAAACATTTTTCAAAATGTTTAAGATAAAAAAGTTTTTAAAGCTTCATTCTTTAAACAAGGTTATATTTTTTTTAGAAGAAAACATGCTCCATTTTTCACTAACTTCTGTATTCTTCCTTCTTTAGATATTAAACTGAATGAAAAAATGGATTACACGTCGATAGTTTGGGCCACATAATTAAAAATTGATTCTAAAAAATATGGGCAAAAATGATTAAAAACTAGTGAGTAAAATGTAGTAATACAACTGAAAGCAAATTTCTAACAAAAAAAAATTCTTAAATTTTGAAAGTTTCCTCCTTTGTTTACCTTTAACAAATATTAACAAGCATAATAAAGATATGAAAATTTTCACTGCATAATTATTATACATATATTAAGTTATACAAAATGCTTACCTTTTCGTGTGTCTCGGGACTTTGATGCATTCCATATAATTGTTGTAGCTCTTGCTGAATTTGTTGCATTTCAAACGTAACTGAAGATGAACTTCCTTGGTAAGGACCTTTTCCAAGCATATTATATTGATGAGAAGATGATAAAACTGAGTCCGATGAAGTACTTGAAGCATTAGATATTTGCGTGATTTGATCAGAGGTAGGCAAAGGGCCAACATTTGCTGGGATGCTTCGAGGTACATTAGTTTCTGTTACACTTACACTAGGAATGCTTGAACTGTTATCAGAACCATATGACACTACACTATGCTGGCTTGATTCTACAGGTATACTTTCCTCAGACAGCAAACTTGAATTTGATAATGTAGAAATAGTGGAAATATTGGGTTGTAGAGGCTGTGAATTTGGCACACTACTCACAGTAGGAGAAGGCAACTGACCCACAGAATGAGGCTGATTTAGGTAGGAATGATGAGAATGTGGCTGAGAAATATGAGAGAAGGCTGGGCTTTGAGGTTGAGGACGGGCATCACCAACAGGAGGAATATGCATTTGATGCTGTTGAGGGAGTTGAGCACTTGAAAGATGACCATAGTAATTTCCACTTGCACCAGAATTATGGCTCATACCAGTATTGGGACCACTGGGACTAACACTAGAAGCTGTAGGTGTTGTTGAAGGGCCTGTGCTCACTCGGGGCAAAACCATCTGTTCCAAATGCTGCAAACTGGACGGAGCATTGGAATTCCCTGGAGAATGACCTTGGCCTGGACTTGTCAGGTGAGTAGTACTAGGGCTATGATAGCTTCCCTGAGACTGAGGTGTAGATGACTGTAACACTCTTTCTGGAGTCAGTGGAGGAGGAACAGAAACTTCAGTTGGAGGAGTTGGAGTTAAATGTTGAGGTGAATGAGTCACTTGAGAAGGGAAAGGATTTCTGTATTGTGGACTCATTGGAGCTTGAGTAAGTGGTTGAGAATTAGAATAATGTAAATGTGGAGGTGTAGCCGATTCAGGATTTGTAGGTCTAGGTGAAGGCTGAGGAGCAGTATAGGCTTGATTAGGTGAGAATGGTGGATGATACTGTTGCAACCTGGCTGGACTGCCAGGGGGAACAGAATTTGTATGTTGTGGACCTGAGTTAACACGAGAAGATACGGAAGTATACCCCATTTGATGAACAGGAGGGCGAACATTCATCATTTGTTGACCTACCACATGCTGTTGAGATGCATGTCCTACTGAACTACCCACTGCAGTAGCTGCATTATAGTGTGGTCTATTAGTTGTTGCTTGTGACCCTACATAATGTCCCTGAGGAAAAGCAATTGCTTGTTCTGTTTGAGATAAAGAATTAAGCGACTGTGACATTGCAGACTGAGGTGCACTGTTCATTTGTCCTACTATTGATCCATTCTGATTAACTGATGTAGAATTCATATTATAAACAGGAGGTCGTTGCATTGAGGATTGCTGATTTGTGGCATGTGGAGTAGTATATTCCTGATTAGTCATGTATTGGCTTTGATTTGGAGTTGTTGATCTTTGCCCCTGCATTGTCATAGGACTATGATTTAAGTTTGTGGTGGTATGTTGACCAGGCACCATTTGATGTTGAGAATAACTCTGAGATGCAGGCATACATGGACGTGTCATCTGTGAATGTGGCATAGAATTCTGCCATATATCAGTGTTCTGATTAACTTGTTGCACACCATGCTGTTGTTGCATTGAATGGTGTTGCACATTACTATAATGACTTGGGTACTGAGAAGATCCCTGAGTCATTTGTGATGCAGCTGCATTGTGTGGAATTTGTTGACTGTAATGGCTACCAGCCATGTTTCGATTTTGATACATTTGGCTGGGAACAACAGTTCTTGGAGAGGCCTGTTGAGGTTGATCAGGAATAGATGACATAGGATCATTGAGATGATGCAATCTAGGACCACCCGAAACATATTGGCCAGCCATGCTACCAGGTTGCAACTGACTACCGTAAACAGAATACTGATGAAGTTTTTGAGGCACTTCACTTTGCGGATAACCATGCATTGTCCCTTGATGATATGAACCCATGCCCCCAGAAGACAACTGAGCTCCACTCTGTGCTTGTTGCATTGATACCATACCTGGCATCATCACATTTGGATTTTGCCCAGGTGTACTTGGCATACTCTGAGACATCATACTTTGTCCTGCAGTATTTACAGAACCAGAATGGCTGTAACTCACAGCATTTACTAAATTTGCCGTTTCATCCATAATATCATTTCCTCCCACTCCAAACACTCCATCATTTAACATATGGTAGTCAGCCATTTCTGTTAAAATGACTTCAATCGATTACATTTTTTTCGAACCAGTGATGCAAAAGATCACTGGTACATATGATTTCCCATAGATAGTCCATCTTTGAGTCAGCCTTACATATCTAAAAATATAAAGTAGAAATTATAAAAATAAAATATTTAAAGTACTAAATAAAATGAACTTAAACAATGTAAATATTTTAACAACTTAAAAGTTTCTATATAAAGCAAAATTTATTATTTAAAACTTTCTTAGTTTTAAGTTCACATAATTTTTCAAATAGTACAAATACAAGGATTACAAATTCTAAGAAATTGATCAATAAATAATTTTTTAGCTTGGTAACAAATTAAGTGAAAATTTCAAATAAATTTAGTGCTTTGCAACAAAATCATTAAAAAGAATGAATGTATAAATAAATCACAGAAATCTAAAAATTATGAAGTTTAATACTAGTACGATGGAAATAAACATTTTAATAACAAAACAATTTTTACTTAACCCAAAAAAAATGTTTAAAAGAGGAATTTAAAGACTAAATTAGTAAAGCATTAATAATAGAAATACATAACAGAAACTAGGTTCCTTTTATCAAAAATAATTTTTGAAAAACACATGTAATATAGATGAAATAAGTTAATATTAGCTACTGTATCAAAATATAGGTAATCATTATTTTTTAATTCAAAAGGAAACTCATGAGCATATGTCACAACATACAAAATTAAAAATAACTAAATTAATTTTAAATAAAAAGGGCCTAATAAAACAACATTTAATTAAATAATTATAAGGTAACCAAATAATCATAAAAAGAATACATTCAGGGGAAAAAAGTTTACTTATTTTCAAATTCCATTGAGTCTTTCAATAATAAAAAATATTTATCTTACAAATAATCTATCTCCTTCTACTTTAACTACATAAATCTTATTTCTTTCCAAATTAATCCACAAAAAAATTCAGTTCTTTGATGAATTTTTTTACAAAAACAAAAAAAAATCATTAAAAGAAAATTGAACTTGTCCAAGTTTTTTAACTATTTTCAAATACTTAGATTCTAAATAGGAGAAAATAAGTTATGAATAGTAAATAAAGAATAGCATGCAGCTCTAATGGCCACATGCCCCAGCATTGTGTGATAAGATCTGATAAGGTAATAAATTATCAAACTATAGCAAAAATAAATTAACCACTGGTAACAAATATTGGAGTGTATATATATGTAATTCCTGCAACTTACAAATAAGAAATAAAAAGTAAATATTTAGATACATAATCATTTAAGAAATGATAGATCCAATATTTACTCAATATCCTTTTTAAATAAAAGTGCATAAAAAATACGATCAAAGAATACTTAGTTTCTTTGAATTATGTTTATTTCCACTAATTTACATAGAGTTATCTGAATAAAAAATGTATAATTCATTTAAAAAATTGTTCATTTACTTACAGGCTTTAAATTAGCTTTTTCAATACTTATACATATAAAATAACACTTCAAAAATTAATTTCAGCTTTCAACTTTTAGACAATTTATAAAAACTACCAGATACATCTCAGATGTTTAAAATCTTAAAAATTTAATTATAATTGTTTTTTAATGTACATAAAAACTTCTAAAAATCATTACATTTTTCAAAAGCATCACTTACAGAAAACTTATCCACTAAATTAGAGTTAAAAAGTTAAGAATTTAAAAAGTTCTTAAAATTAAAGCATGAATGCAAAATGTTTGATTTCTAAAACAGTAATTTTAATAATTCCTTTATGCATATTAAAAGAAGCTCATAAAAGAAATTAAATAATCATTTAATTAAATAGTAACTATTATGTTAAGAATGTTTTATTGTAATAGTGTCAAATCATAAATAATGCATAAATTATGATCACAGATTGATATATTAGATGTTAACTGTTTTGCCATTTTACTTTTTTCTTCTAAAAATAAAAAGTATAAATCAATACCAACATTAAAACTCAATAACAGCAAATCCAATGTAAATACTGGTTAGAAATCACTCACTCATTTTCTAGATAAATGTTTTCTTCATGTAGCATACAGTTATAAAAATTTATATGTAATATATATATAAAAAGACAATTAAATGTAAATGTTAAATTTAAAAAATATATATCTAAATAATGTTGACATGGATTTGAGCATCTATTTATCATTGAAAACTTTTTAAGATTTTTAAAAAACTCATACATATTTAGTATACACTCATTAAAGTGTTGATTTGGAATATTTTGGTGATGATTAATTGTATTTTACTTTAAAAAAAAAAATGTAAAAATTTAAAAAGAAACTAATAATTAGAAGGGTGAATGGCCTAACATAAAATTATTATTAACCAATAAGTATTTAATATACTGATACAATTATGTTTCATAACAAAACTTGATAAAAAAAAAAAAGTATGGTGAAACTAAAGAGTAAATGAGAAAATCCTACTTAATAAACAATAAGGATCCATTTTAAATATTAATACTTTTAAAATTTCTAGTAACAGTAATATACAACCAGTTTTCTTCACCTATATTCACAAATAAGAAACTTCCAATTTTAATAAATAAAAATAATGAATAAAGCCATTTTACAGCATACACAACTTAATATGCAAAATCTGAATAGTACAGATAACAAGAACAAAAGCACTGCGTGAAATTTCATAACTATGATAACAACAATAACTTAAAAAATTGAGTTTTCATAAAAATTTTAAAAACAAATTTTTAAATGTCACATTTATTCGCTTGCAATAACACAATTTTGATATAAATATTTTGGAAACTTATCTTATTTTTCAAAATAATACTTTTAAAGAATTAAATGACAATGAAGAATATTTTATCCAATCCTATTTCATACAAAGTTTGAAAGAGTTAACATAATAAAATGTTAACTTTTATTTTATTAAATATATAAAAAATATGGTGACATATTTTCAAAATTCAACTATTTAATAAATGATAATCATTAGATTTTGTTTCTTGAATGAAAATATTGCAAAAATCAACAATAAAACAATAGAAACATAACAAAACAAAACGTTTTCGTAAGAAAGTGTACCTTAGTGTAAATGGATATGTATGTGTGAAAAATGTCTTCACATAGTATTAAAATTTATCCATCACACAGAATTGTATTCCTCCAAATTATTCTCTTTAAAAATTATGAGTATGTTGACAATTTTAAAAAACCAAAGAGCAGTGAACAATTATTGAGGAAAAGGGAATTCAAACAAGAATTGTAAGACAAAAGCAAAAAAAAAAAAAAAAATTATCATAAGATTCAATAAGATGAGCTACATTTATACTAATGATTAAAGAATATTTTGCACCATACATGTTTCAATAAAATTTATATATTCAATTACAAAAATTTGAACCTTACATCAGATTTATCTTTCCTCTTAAAGCATGCTCCCATTATGTATAAATACATATGTGCAAGGCGCATAATATTAAGTTAATTTCATAGTTTCATTAAATTTTACAGTTGAATACAATAACACTCGTGATACTTCTTCATGATACACTTCATTAATTCACATCGCTAAATTCATAGGCTTAACTCACACACGACGAATACTAGAAGGAATCGGTAAACAACCGGTTACCAATTATAAATATATAACAAAAACATATAAAAATTATTTGAATTATATAAGGTTTCTGATATTTTTTAAACAAAATGAATGCACTTAATAACAATTTTACCTTCTGCTATATAACACAATAGCAAATCAATGAAGCATAACAAAGTATCGAAATAAAGCAGTACAAAAGAAATAAAGACATATAACTACATAAAAACAAACTATTATTTACCCATTTGCATAGAAAACACCTTAAACTTATTACAGCATATTTTTACTAATGAAGGTTCTAGAACACCGAAATCTGGTGTAATTGATATTATTATAGTTATAAATATATATTAATTATAAGTAAACAAATCAAACTGTCACACGTTTGAAAAAAGATTCATGTTTTTATTATAATATTAATCTTTTCAATAGTTTTCCATCTACGCTCAATCATTTTATCAGAAGCAACTAAGGTTACCTTGTTTATTAATTGATGCCAATATAAGAACAATTAGTTCAATGTGAGTGATTAGTTAAATCTCTAACATATAATTGAGATTACTAAGTCATAAGATGCAAATTGTACTAATATCCACTTAGCAAGTATGCACCAATAATTGTGAATAATTACTACCTTACCATATGAATGATCATATGCAAGTTAATCAACACAGACCGCACAACCGAACAATGATCATACAAACACGGAACGCCATTTTCAAAGCATCTTAACATCCTCATTCTATGATCACTGCTGGCGTTGTGCCAGATGATCAGCGTCAGTCTCATCTCATATTGTAAAAATAGAAAGAATAACATCGAAACATTTGAAATAATTTATAGAAAAGGTTATCAAGAAGTTATTTTCCGCTCTTACCTTCTTTAACAATAAATTAAGTTTTCGTCCCAAACACGTTTTTTGAAAAAATTTCTAGATGTAATGGCTAACATGGAAACCGTGAATGAAAACCATGACCGAATAAAACGATGTATCTGATTGGTCAAATTTCTGTCAATGTTTTCATTCTATAAGTAAGTTTAATGCCCCTGACTTTAATTGTCAAAATCTACGGGCTTATGTCTCGTTTATACAGATTAATACAAAAATCCCCTTTTTAATAAGAGGAAATTAAATCTATATATAATGAAAACATTAACTAACTATAAAAGTACTAACTATATAAATCAAAACAAAATTATCTTCTATTAATATTGTCTTTAATAAAATTTTATCTGTGCCGGTTTTCTTTATGTTCAAATGTGCCAGGATGGGTAATCATCTTCTTTTAAAAATGTAATAATTTCTGAAGGAATTGAAAATATTAAAAAAAAACAAAAAGTATCGATAAATGTCAAATTATTTTAATAAATTTTAATAAAGTTCGATAACATTTTAAGTGTGTCTCTTTGTCTTCAATATGAGTATTATCAATCACCGTTTTAAATTTGGTGATAGCGTATAAAATGTTTCAAATATTGGGTTTTCTAGAAATTGTAAGGTAAGAATCACAGATTAGATTGAAATTCAGATCTATGTTATTTAACAATAAGAACAGAAATCAAGATATCCCCTCAAATTAAGCTCTGTAAAACTCGATGATACTATTAATGCAAAGAGAACAAATTTCAATCTTGATATAGTATTTTTTTATTTATAATGTAGTAAATGTGGTGTTTTATAAGGGATAAGAAAATGTAACGCAAGTGTCCTTTGTCCCTGATAATAGTTGGTCTCAAGGAATGTGGGCCAAAAAGGCATTGCTGATACGCGGTGATCCATTCAAAACAACTTATAAATATATTAAAATAATACAGCACACAATGAAACTAGACTTATAAAAGTGAAGTTATATACAATGAAAGCAAACTCGCTGCAAAAAATTTTTAAGAAAGGTTTTGGTTAAAAGAAAATTTCAGACTTTTTGAAATAATGAGATAAATTATGATAAATTCAATGAGGGAGTTTAGTTTCATATCATTCTTAACAGAATTTCCAAAAGTTCCCGGAATATTGCTGTCCTGAATGGAGTTTGAATTAGTACTCATTTGTTCTGCTAAAGGAGGGAAGTGTACCTTTATGAACGCGCAGGAAGAATTTGGCGTGGATCGGGAAGAATTTGTCTGCCTGTAGTGAATTGTTTTCTCCGCAGCTGTTTTGCTCCCTCCTCGTTTTTTAAGATAGCAGATTTCGGAGAACAAAGCTAGGCTGTGAAATTTTGCTTCCTACAAGGGAAAAACTCCGCATAGACTGTTGTGGTTTTAAAAACACCTTACAAAAGTGACCCTTCGGGAAAAAATCAAGTACATAAATGGTTTTCTCGTTTTAAAAATGGTGAGATGTCGAATGATGACTAGCTTTATTTTGGACATCCACCAACTACCCAAATGGACGAAAATGTCAAGCAAATTCATGAACATTTGCTTGAAGACCATCGACGGATTATTGAACATATGACATATCGCATTTCATTATTTCTGCTTAGTTTAGTACAGCTATACATCAAGGCGGTTTAATTAACGTTACGGTTGTTTCTGTGAATTGAGTGAAGAAAAAGAAATAGTTATTGATTCAATGGTTTTTATTTTCTGTTTAAAGTAGGTAAATATAATTTTTACTCAACATTGAACCTTGTTTTCTATTATATATTCTTACTTTTCTTTCATAAAAAAGTATGATAAAGAAGACACTTGTTTAAATGTATAATTTAGAAAGACATTGCATTAAAAAAATGCATCTCGATTCGATGCGTTTCAAGGAGTGCCATAAAGATAATTGGATTAGATTGGTTTTTTAAGTTGCACTAGAAGCAACACAAAGGCTATTGGCAACGTATTTCGTAATTCTGAACATCGGTCAGGTGACGTGAACGTTATCTGAGCTGGCATCTCCTTCTCCGAACTTCCACACCATGCCAATGGAAGGACTTTGAGAGTGGACAGATTTAATGTGCATCAGCCCCAGATACAAAATGGATATTCAGTAGCATCAAGGCCCAAACCCACGACTCGACGAAAGCCGCCGGCCTGGAGTTCATGACCACCACCACTAGGCTACCGCGGCCCTGTCATGAAGACAAATTATCGGTACAAAAAATGCCTGATTTCTCAACAAAAATTTTATTTAACAATGTTACAATTCAGATAGAATCTTTTGAAAAGATTAGTTATGTAGAATTAAAATCGTTTGCAAATAATGAATTTATAAAGTTATACATAGAAAGTGTAGCGGATGTAGTTTTCCCTAATAAGAAAAACGGCATTTCTAAAACCAGTTTATCTCATCTGGTTATTTCTTGGAAAATTGACGAAACTAGAGAATTTGTCGAAAAGAATTTGAAAAGTAAAGCTTGCATTTTTAAGCTTTATTCTTTGACAATGAATGAGAGTACTGATGCTACCGAAATGGCTTCATTTGTTTTAGAGGTATTAATTCTGATAATAGTGTAACTGAGGAAATGTCTTCTTTACTAGCATTAAAGGACACAACAACATCAAAAACTTTATATAAAACAGTGAAAAAACATCCATGTGATTTTCTATGTCTCTTGTCAACACATCTGGTGTAATTACAGATGGTACACCAGTTATGAAAGAAGAAAAAATAGCTTGATGGGAAGTTGGTTAAATTAACGATAGAAAATTTGATGACACACTGATACACACACAGATAGACGCACGCCAAGTGAAATACATAAAAACGTAAAAACTAACTAAAATTAATTAATCCGGTAAATTAAATGGTTGGAATACAGTTTAGTCAAACCACTCTTGGAGACAGGAATTATTTGGCAGTATTTTGCCAAATGTGGCTACTCTGTTCCGTTTTACGGACTTAGAGTTCAGCCAAAAAAATCTCCAAGTTTGGTGCCAATTTTTGAAATCGTGCCAAGTGGTTGAAATAAACTGCTTTATGAAAGAAAATATTAGTTAAAACTTTTCGCAAATGTCTAAATATTGCATTGTTAGGCGAGTAAGAACGATTCCCAAAGTTTCAGAGCTCTAGCTTGATGGGAAGTTGGTTAAATTAACGATCGAAAATTTGATGACACACACGCGCGCACACACGCACACCAAGTGAAATTCAGAAAAACGTTTTAAAAAAGTACGCTTCTAATGCTATAATATGCGATGCATTACACATTATAATCTCACTAAAAGGCACAGAATAATATATAAATATATGTTTTATTTTAGTTTGTAGTATCTGCAAACATGAAATACTATATGCATAAACTTGCTTAATTATTTTCTATATTTTTTGTAGCAAAGGAATAAACTAATAAAGTTACATATGAAGTTAAACATTTTAATTCATTTTCAACTCTTATTCGCTTTTCTAATACTCAAAAGTATAAAAAATAAAGAGAAAATTTTCATTAAAAATTCTTTATAAACCATTCTTTAATTTGATCTGATTCAAATTACAAATGCATAAGCCAAATTTTAGTGTATTATAATACACCATATAAATACTGTTTTTGCTTCTTAATTAATTTTAAACTTGTAAAAATGGAAGAAATTTAGAACTGGTTCATAAATTAAAAAATAACAATAAGAATCTAACTGAAAATTTAAAAAATACAATTTAATTAGAAAAAAATCAGTTTTGATTCCCTTTGAATGTAGAAATCTGTTATGAAATAAACATTAATAGTTTAAGTGAACCAAAGATTTGCCTTTCAAATGACCTCATCCAGTTTGGAATCGTTTTCTGTTCCTTTAGCAATGCGGATATATTGAAAGACCTACTTAGGACCTAGTATTTAGAAGATAAGTCAGCTGAAAAAGGAAGGTTCTTTCCCCCTTGACGCTCTTCTGATTGGAACCTACCACGCTTAATTCGGACCTTACTGCTGGGAAGACCTGCTGCCGAAAGATCTAGTTCTTTCGGATATTTTTTTCCTTCGTCGTACTTCTGGTTCCAATCTTATCTCTCCTTTGACGTTCTCATAGTCCGATCCAGATCGAAGAAGACTTTACACAATTTTTTTTGTATTTTACTGGTATTCGTATAATGAGGTTGACTCATTATGTTTTGACCCTAACTCTTCCGTATGGCTTTCCTTTCCTTCCCCCGTACCACGTACTAGCTTTTGCTTTATATAAAACCCCAGATACTTCGCCTGTCTCATGCCTTACACAGAGAATACGTATTGCTTCTGTATGTATATACGTATTTACGTTGTAAGCGGAAAACATGTCAATTAAATACTGATAACAAAGAACAGGTTTCTGGCACACTGCTGAATTGTATGTTGTCACTCTTTTAGATGAACTAGCTCGAAAGAATTGGTTGCTCTTTTGATCCCCAACCCTAAATGGTAATTAATCAAACGAGTGTTTCCGTCAGCAATGATAACATCTTCTATTCTGAAATTTTAGGAACCGTTCTTACCCGCCTAACAATGCAATATTTAGATATTTGTGGCCAGTTTTAACTAATATTTCAATAATTTTTGTAATAAACTTTGCCACCATATAAAAACGTTGGTTTTTATCTCGAATTATTAATTAATATTTTTTTAAAAATATTAAATGCTCTTGCCATTAATTCCCAATGCATTTTATCATATAAAAACTATTTTAAATTCTCTTTTAGCAATATTTACTTCAATTTTTTTATTTTGAATATATTAAAAAAAGTACTCGTATTGAAAAATTATCAAAGGTATTTTATTTTCCCTAAAGTAAAATAAAATTAGAAAATTTGAGTTCTGTTTAATATTAATTTAATACAAAATGTTGTTGTTTTTTTAATCTGAAATTCAACCAATTCGTTTTCTCCTCAAATGGGTAAAATAATCACATGTAGTAATTATATAATTTTAAATTCATTCGAATGCTTTTGAGATTTTGGCTCGAAGAGTCCAATGAAAAGGTGAATCAAAGAACAGTTCTTTAAAAAGGAACAAGAAGTGAAAACAGTTCATCCAAAAGAACAGAAATCCACATCCCTAGAACTATAACGATTTTCTTCTATCTGACTCTTGTGACATAATTTAATTAAATATAGCTAGCTTAAAAGTCAATAAATAGCCTAATAATACGTGAGATTTATCCAACTTAACTGTTTATTCATCAATTGTAATAATATAATATATCTCTTTTCGGACTCAAATCCTAGACAACTAATTTAAATTTCGCCAAGATTAAATAATCTTACCAGTTGAAATCGCTTCCTCTGAGAGTTCTTCTGTAGCACCAACAGTCGGTATCTATCACTTTGGATATTAGCTGCTTCTTTACTAAATCTATACTCAGAGTTAACCTCTCTCCTTCTTCTGATTTTCCCTTTTATTTATATATTATCATATCTGAATCATATCACTTTATTTCAACCTGCATCTAATTAATATAGTTAAATTGCATTTTAATTGAGAAGTAATTGTTATTTTATGCAATCAATCTCAATTAAAGTCCCCAAGGTTAGTGAAGAGAAAACCGCAAATAGCCCAATGTCACAGAACCATTGCTTTATACACCACGAAAATTTATGCGGAAAGTTTTTTTAAACGGACTATATTTTACGAAAATCATCATCAAGATTATAAATTTTGTTAAGAGATTGAAGCAATGTCAATTCCAGAAATTTCTTAAATGTTTGGATTATGAGTATGGCAATATCTTATATTTTACGGATGTAAGGTGGCTCAATCGAAGAGAAAGGTTAAAAGGAGTTTATGATGCACTTAATGACATCAAATCGCTTATGATATCGAAAGCAAAATATGTAAGTGAACTTGAAGATCTTGTATTTTTAGTATATTTGATTGACTATTTAAATGATTTAAACACGGGTCTTTAAAGTAAAAATCAAATTAACTGTACAATGTTTCAAATCAGAATGCCAACTAAATAAAGTTAAAATCATGACAAGCCCAAATAAATTATGTATTTTTTTTTTTTTTTTTTTTTTTTTTCGGGCGGGGGGGTAACTAGACGGCTGAAAATAATCCTAAAAAGGAAAAAAATATGCACTTCTAACTTCGCGACATGATATAAGAATCAGATAATAGATTTCAGGATTTTTGAAAAAAAATAAATTAATCATTTTTATTTTTGTGACTATATTAACAGCCAATATAGATATGTTGCCAATATAAATTTTGAAACAGGATGCATAAAGTTGCAATCTGATATCCAATTAAAGAGAAATTTCATAAAATCTCTTTATAGGACTTCTATAAATCATACCTGCCCAAAGACAAATGTCACCTCGCTTTACAATTATTCTCATGACAACATTGTTCGGAATCATGTACATTTGTGAGTAAATATTTTCAACAGTGAAGCCCACCAAATGTTAGTCGAAGCTCAGTTTTTCTTAACTCAATTAATTCACTCAATAAAAATGTGGACTGTAATAATATTTTTAAGTTTATTATATTTCCCTCGAAGATCCGAATATCATTAAATACAGACTGAATGCAAACTAACTCTGAAGGAGCCGCAAAACAAAACACATTTCTCGCTTGGTGCTCACATCTCATTTGGCAGTGAATCATGGCGCACGAAAACGCAACAGACAATGTAATTATATAAAATATGCACTCGCGAACACTAAGAAAGGAATTAGAATCAGAATAATGGAAGATCACCTTGAGGATTTAATGAGGATAACAACCAGTAAAATCGAATTAAATTTATACATAAAAATCTAAATTCAATGATTTTGACTCCTAGCTATTTTTATTCTGATAAAATTTATATCCAAATGTTGCATATAAAATGTAATATATAAGGTGTGTAAAACAATGTCAATCTAATTTCGCGTTGTAGCATTCTAAATATAAAAGTCACAAATTATTAGTTTTAAATTAGTTAAATATGTTAACTCTTTAATTTAGTACTTTTAAACAATTTAATTTAGTACTATTTTTTGCTCGTGAACTATTGTTAGTGTCTTAGAATTAGATCTATTTTGTGCGGCCCCAAACAGAGTTGGTCTTCTTTCAATACGGCGCAGGGAAGGAAAAAGGTTTGAAATCCTAGAAAAGTCACACGTATTTCTTAATTATAACTGAAAGTCTAACGAGCCCTCAAAATTTGATGTTTCTGAATAATAATGTTCAGAAATATTTTGGGAACCGGGATCCTTATGGATATGATGGTGATTTGAATCTTTAAAAATTATTTTGAAAGTAACAAAACTATTAAGTTATGTGAAAATATTATCATTTGACTTAACTTTGTGAGAGGAAATCTTTAAATATAATTACAATTCACTCATTTTATCTAAGATTTAATCAGTTTTTTCCTCTAAAATATGTGAATCGTTCTCTTTACTTCAAAAGAAAGCTTATTGCTCAGGTTATATTCGGAGGTAGGGAGGAATATAACAGAAATACTTCGAAAACCTTTTTAGTAATAGATGCTCCTTCGAATCGATTATTTAATAATGTGTTTTATTGATATGCAAATGCTTATATATGTTGGAAAAATAAATAATGTTTAAATTATACAACATTTAGCATTTACTTGTAGTCATTATTTTATAAAATTTCTACAGTTCCGTAAGGCATTTTCTAAATTCTTCAATTAACTTTAGATGGTAGAAGTAACAAACAGGGAAGGAAGTCAATGCACAATGTTGCCCACAGTTAATGTTATCCAAGATAACTCTATTCGTAGGCATTATTAAAATCTATACTTTTGATATATAATCTTTAACCGTGTGCTACTGTCAGAACTGCCGATCAAACAAACTTTCAGCTTGTCTTGTTATAAAAACAAGACAAGATCCAGAATATCTAAAAGAAACAGAAATGAGACATTATTATTACATCAATTAGTAATGTTCTAGAGTTTCTAATCGCATTGTGTGATTTTTGTAGTCCAAAGCTTTCATCAGAGTCAAGGGTCGACGCAATAAGAGATTGGTAAACGGCTTAGAGAATCAGTATTCAGGCTGATTTTTCCTCATCTGTATTTTACTTTTACATGGAATCTTTCAAGAACCAAGGACCATTGCTGGAAATGGGCCCTTTGAGGAAAAAAAATTTCTCTGGAAAAAATCAAAAGATTGTTATCACTGACTATTTACATTTCAGATCCGTACATATAGGTTTCAAATTTCTTCACGGCAAATACGATTGAATAGGCTTCCTTTTCTATGGTAGAATAATTTTCTTGGGGGTCTTGGACAATTTCTAACTCTCAATATTAATTCGGATTTTTCTTGTCATTCTTATCGATTTGTACAAAGCAGGTGCCAAAGGAAAATAATGAGGCATCTGCAAAAATGATGAAAGTCACAAATAAATTCGTAGAGAAACAAATAAGAGCTTTACATGTAGCTTTCTAGAGTTTACATTTTTCTTACATTTCTTTATTCAACTGAATTTTTTCAATGCAAAACGCAGTTTCAAGCATGTTTTTGTTTGATTTCAGGCTTTTAGTTCTAGCGCAATACTTTTTTAGTATTTATTTGCAGGAGTACTTTACAGTTCAACAACAAATCAAGTCATATTCGTAGACTCGGGGTTTTAAAAAAAAAATTCTGTACTTCATCACACCACTTTTTTGTGTGTTTTTTTTCTTTTTTTCCCCTCTTTATTATCTTCTATTTTATTATCCTTACACTGATTCGTTAAGCTATCAGTTTTTTCCAGATAAGGCTAAAAAATGTTTTAGCACAACTTTCACTCGAATTATTAGCATTAACATTCGAATTCATGTAATCATCATTCGAGTTTCCTTTGAATGCATCTTGAATATCAGAACTATACTTCTTCCTTTTTTTTCTTCCAAGAATGGTTAGTTTAGTTTTATTAACGTCGCACTAGAAGCAACACGAGGGCTATTGGCGACGGACGTCGCAATTTTGAATATCGGTCAAGTGACGAGGATGACACCTGAGACGGCACCTCCCTCCCAACTTCCACACCACGTCAATGGGAGGACTTTGGCCCCAGACAGATTTAACGTGCATCAGACCCGGCTACATGGCGAATCTTTGGTGGCCAAGGCTCGAACCCGCGACTCAACGAAAACCGCCGGCTACGAGTCTGAAGCCATGACCACTAGGTTACCACGGCCACTTCTAAGAATGGTCATCAGAAACATGAAAACTGACTTTCACACCAAGTTTATTGATAATATGCTCATGAAGTTATTTTGCATTTCTGAAGTGTGTGTGCAATGCTTTTCTTCCACAACATTATTTTGTCTTTCTTAGACAATTTGTCTAGATTCAAAGAGAGTCACTAATATTTTCTTTAATGAGTGTAGCTTTTGAAATTTCAAGGGAACATAAACTTCTGATTATTCTTGATTCATAATTATCTGTTGTTCCTTTGGGATTTTTAGAGTGTATTTCTTTATTTTCCTCACCTACATGTTCTGTAAATTGTATCATATTTTCGACTTCATCTCCCACATATTTCCAGTATTATTTTACAAGACAAACCTATTCTTCAACATAAAGTGCGTTAACATTTAATATTACAAATCCAATTTTACTGGAAAACAATTATAAGCACTTAAATTCTTTAACAAATATAAACTAAATCACCAATCATGACCTAAGGGATAGTTACTGGTTTAATAAATAGCATCATAATCCGGACATTTTACTAAATTAATATTTGTCAGATGGACAGTAATTTTATGTTCAAATACAAACTTTAAAATTACTTTTCCAGATGGCTGTTCACACTGTTCTAGTACAATACTACTTTTAATAATAGGAATCTGAGTACCACCATCAAAAACAGCTTTTAAAATTTTACCATCACCTTCTTCTTGAACAGTAAGCAACATTTACCGACGAGTATTATTTCCATAACTCTTCTTCTTTGGTAATAAAAAAAAAATGTGGAAATGTTGGCATTGTGTATGGAATCTTTCATTCTTTCTTTTGTTTTTTGTTTCAAGTTTTCGAGTGGCATCTTCGACATTATAAACAACATGTGCTTGTACGACACTGCTAGCTTAGGTATCTGGAATTAAGAGAAACGGGAAGAGCCATCCGCTCTTCACAAAACTTTCTCTTTTCTTCACAGCGTCAAGAGGACAGGTATCTGATAAATCAGACCATGGGAAATAAATTTTTCTTCTAGCTGGTTTGTACGTACATATTTTATTTATTTATTTTTGTATCTTTGAATCAATAATTGGATTGGGTTTCATTTTTACTGACTAGCTGTTCGGTATTGCTTGCTATCAAATTCGAACTAAACATATTAAATTCACACTTTTCTATTTCCATTTTTAGAAGATTCATTTACTAATCTGTATTCAAATAATCAATGTTAAATTTTTTCCTCGTAAAGTCTAGAGTAATACTTGTAGAAATAATCTTCATTAATAATGGACACAATAAATTATAATATAAATCGGGTTTAATTTCAAGAGAATTTAATGCTTAAGCAATTCAAATCATTGGAATTTCTTACCAGTTTTAAATTTAGAAGTAATTAGTCATTTACTAATAAAAATATTTCCTACCAAAACGTTTGATAAGTAATTTAATAGTTTCATCTTAGCCTTCAGACGACTAGGAAAATTCTTCTATAATTTATAGTGCAGAACCACCAAGTAAACTTTTCAAATAATTAAATTTGACGATCTTAGACAAATTTTCATTTTTATCGATAGCAGTTACAAATCAGTTAAACGATACATGAAATCCACAGGGATTACCATAAAATTTATGCTTACTAATTTTTGGTAATTTCATATAACTACTTTGATAATTTTTTAATATAACACTTGAAACGTTTTGTGTGTCAGGAGAACAATTTAAAACTTTCGAATCTACTTCTTGTTTTTCTTTTAAAAATTTAAAATATCTAAAATTCCTCCTTATAAACTTTTCTTTATTTTCTAAAGAGCCATCGATTTCAGATTTTATGTTAGCGTCTAGAATAACAAATTCAATATCTGCTTTCAAAATCAATAAGTTCATTCAACTGTTCAGACAACTGTTCAAAAAAGTTCTACATCGCCAATATTATCGCCAAGTTCTACATCGCCAATTGTGTTTCATTTTCAATAAAATTGGTTATTCTAGTCATTTCTCTTCTAATAATTTTACTCATTTCTTTTAATATTATTAATCTGCCATTACTTGTCATTTAAATGTAATCAATTATTAAGCAAAACAGTCCTACCTGTTCTTGTCGCTCCTTTGATGTTCAATCTGCGCAAACACCACAATCTGTCCTCAATTGTCAGAACTACCAATGTTGGATTTAAGTTTAACCATTTAAATAACACGGATGTTATTATTTTGTACAATTTTCAATCCGACATTCATATGTACAAGTAGGTCTATTTACATAAGAGTTTCACAAATTAGCAGGAATTTCAGAACACAGCGTTCATTTTACACAGCCATACGCGCTTTCCTTCCCTTCTTTCTTGTAAAAAGTAAAGCTGTGTTTTTAGAGGGCACTATCTGCAAGGATGAATAAAAGTAATTACGAAGGACATAACATAACTATGATGGATAGAAAATTGAACATCTGTATGTTTATGAAAATTGAAAATGTTCTTTGGTATTATTATTTTAAGCAAATTTCGAGTTCTTTTAATGGCACAATGAATATCGCAAAAGGCAGAAAGTTCATCCTTTTGACCAGGATCGCAAGAAAACAAAACAATGTTCCTCAAATTTTAAGATTTGCTCCTAGCCGAGTACGAGTTTCCAGATAAACTATTTACAGAAGATTCAGTCATATTAATCTGTATGCCAGACAACCAGAAGATTGTATTTCCCTCACATCTATGCATGAATGCGCTCGCTTAAACTGAAATTTGGAATATCTAGTGGAGTTTGGGACAAAAGAAAATATAATGTTCAGTGACGGATTTTGTTTTAGTTTGGACACCGATTTTCATCGACGAGAAAGTGGAAATCATTTTCATCCGGGAAACATCATGGAAAAACATAGTTTTCTGACAAGGGGAGTCATGGTGGGACAGGCAAATAGTGAACTTCGCGATCTATGGGATAGAAATGATGTCATACTCCAAAGTTTGGATGGAAATGACGTTATACCCGATGAGGGATCCAAGTTATCTTATGCGGGGATGTTGAACTGTTTACCACCTACAGAAGCAATAACTATATCAAGAAAGTAAATACTTTTTTCACGTTCCTAATGTATTCTATATTACCCAAGCAAAAGTATTCTAAAGAACAAAAATGTTACTAATGTTAACAACAAAAAGAATAAAAATAGACGATTCTACCATAAAAATTGATTATTGAGTTAAATATTTAAAAAAAAAAAAACCGAACAAACGATAATTTATTAAAGTAGACAATAATCTGTTCGGATATTAAA
>BMAW01039171.1:743864-838830 GCA_019974015.1 Nephila pilipes
GTGTGTGTGTGTGTGTGTGTGTGTGTTATGCGTGTGCGCGTAGGATTTTCCAGCTAATTATAAAAATATTAATTGTATTCTCAAATGTACTGTAAAACCAGTTCCTCAGTTACTCGATAGATGGCACCACGAATCAGCGTCATATGACAGCTCGCGCAGCAACTCTGTTCCTGAACAAAACTGAGTGACGATTCGTTCTCGCTCTCTTTCCCCTCTTTCTGCTTCTTTTTTCCTCCGCATTTCCCTCGCTGAAGGTGAACTCCGACGCCAGCGCACATTCCAACCCCCTATCGTCGATATGGGATAAAATTAGGCCGCCATCTATCTGTCTCCAAAGAACTGTTTATTCCTAATAGAAATAACCTATATAGAGTAATTTGTAGATATATTTCCTTCATCATTCCTTTTAATAAACGAAGTAAAACAATTTCAAGCCTCATCATTGAATTAGTACAGAGTCATCATAGAATCCGGTATTGGAATTACTCTTCTATATAAAACAGCCCTTTGCGTAAGAGCAAACCAGTATAGATTCGGGATGTACAGTCTCCCACACCGTTCTACACACACCACACACATATATATATACATATATATACATATATATATATATATATAGAGAGAGAGAGAGAGAGAGAGAGAGAAAGTATCCGTCCTGACTAGACACCTCCTGGTGATTCGGTGTCTTGGGGCTGGGGGAATATTCGGTGTCGGCATTTACCAGATCAATGATGAGCTTGTAGTCGAATCATTATTTTAATCGTGATTAGATGAAATAAGAGTATTTACAGTATTGCTATGTACAAGTGATTTTGGATTAACTAGTTCCCTTGAGAAAGATAGATGACAGCTCGGAGTTCAGCTTCATCGGGAAAAGAGAGAAGGCACAGAAGAGCGGAGGAGAACAGGAGAGCGAGAACTAAATACTTCCCGGTTTTATTCAGGAACAGGGGGCGCTGCGTGAGCTGGTTCTTCGAGCCATCTATAGAGTAATTGAGGAACTGGTTTTACAATATGTTTGAAAATACAGTTAATACTTTGATAATTAGCTGGGAAATCCTACACACACACACACATAAGTTACATGTGTATGTAACTTAGAGTGAGTAAATACACATTACACTAACGAGTTGAGCATTTTTTGTGGTGATTGGGTCACCATTTTAACGAACTATTTTTGTATTAGAAAAACCAGTTTTTGCAAATTTTCTCCCTCTCGGTCAACAATATATCAACTATTTGCCGAACTAGTAAAATACACTTCGGAATTTAATTTTTCTGAATTAAAAGTTAAATAATCCATACGTTTGAACGAAATTTAACTCGAATGAATTATGTATCTAATAGTGAACTATCAAAGCTGCAGCAAAAACTTTTTTTTTAGATATGTGTGTGTGATTATTAATAGTAGAAAAGATCATCCAAATTACTTAAAGGAGCAGAGATTTCTTTCCATCTATATGCGTTCAATTTTTTTTCTCTCTACCATATCTTTAGAAAGAACTTTTCGTTTACGAGCTCTTCGATTGATTGATTTAGTGATATATAGTGCAACAAAGGTTGTTATACCCTTTAAAATATTGTCTTAATTCAATAGGTATTAAAATATTTCATCTTCTGCAATACTGTTCTAAATACTTGTTTTTTTTTTATTGGCTACTCTTCTCTCCATAAATCCTTTGAAAGTAATATTGTTCTGTGGGATTATCTTGAGTATATTCCAGAAATGATTATGTGTTCAGCGCGCATTTATTACAAGTCAAACGAATATGTTTCAAATTATTGATATGGTTACACTGTGTACTGTTACTTAAATTTAATTTGTGCAAAAGTCCAGAAGTTATGTTCATTTTGCAGATGATTCGAGTGTTTAGTATTTTCTCTTTAGTACTTAGTATTCTTTAGTATTTTCTGTTTTTTGTCTAATTGGATATTATGTCTATGATTGGAGGCTTCGTAAAATTTTAAAATATCTGCTTGAATAATAGTTTTCGTTGTTTCTTTTCTTTCTGTTATTGAAAATATCTTCTGGATCAATCCAGTCGATGTAAACATTGGACTCCTTTACCAATTTTGTGACATAGTCTGCCTGCTCATTCTAAAAAAATTTCGAATGTCTCGAAATCCAAAGCTGAATAGTCTGATTATGAAAATGCGATTGTATGAAAGAATTACTGGCTATCTACGAATGACTTGAAAGAATTACTGGCTATCTACGAATGACTTTTAAGGATTTAATATTATAATTTTAGAGAAGATAGCATAGAATAGCTATCGGACAAAATTAACAGAGCGTTAGTGGTGTGGTAGAGATGCAAACGATTGAAAAAACAGACAAATAAAACCATTATAGACCAATTAATTCATTATCTAATGTGCCCACCTTGGGCGATCTTGTGACATTGAGCTATTCGCGGTTTCTCTTCACTAACCTTGGGGACTTTCAATTGAGATCGATTGCTTTCACTAAACAACCTTTGTCCAACCAAAAATGAAACGTGATGCATAAAGTAGTATGTAAAGCAGTTAGGAATGAAGTGAAGTGTTAGGAATTATATAAACTCCGTCGGAAGGAGTAGAGTATCTGAAGGAGGATCAGAGAGGCGTTGTAGATGAGATGAGATGAGATGAGGTGAAGCCGAAGTGCTAGATAAGAGAAAGGAGGAATTAAAGACTATTATTGAAGGTTCGAGTAAGGATTACTCGAGAAAGATTTGGTCTAGTGTTTTCAGTAGTTGTTCCATAATCTGAGTTGCAGTCGATGAAAGATTATTGGTAAGAGTCTGTTAGATTATTATTGGTGGGTTGAACTAAGATATTAGAAAGCTTAACCTGGAGAGCGTAGTTATTGGTGTCATAGTAAATATATACTAATAAATTGTGAAAGTTGTTTTGGTGGTTTTGTAATTATTTGTGTCGTAGTATTTAATATTTGAATTTAGTGATGGCACAAGAGGACTCCCGGGTCGGAAGGGCGTCACAAGCTATACAGATCTCAATTCAGTGAGGCCTTCTATAAATTAATCCATCAATAATTGCCTGAGGTAACCTTTACCAAGCCATATACACTGCTGTGCTCAAATCATCCACGGTTTGCACCAGTGGTCCGTGTTTCATGTCACGTCCAATGAAATCCTACAGGTGTTCAGTGGGATTCAGGTCTGGAGAGTTTGCCGGCCAGGGAAGGATGTCGAATCCAGTCAGGCTGTTAAAAGTTCGCCATGTGACATGCGGCCTGGCATTGTCTTGCTTGAATACCATGTTAGGTGCACCCTGCAACAAGGCTCCAAAATTTGAGTGACGCAGTGGTCCGCTTTCAAATGGCCATCAATGTGTATCAGAGGCATCCTGTGATGAAACATTATGACACCCCAAACCCTTATGCCTGGTGTAGGATTGGTTTGACGCTCGGCGAAATGGGTTGGATCGTAGCGTTCTCCGGGTCGGCCATATACGTCGACGGCCGTTATTCCTCCACAAACAGAATCGAGATTCATCCGTGAGCCATACCGATACCTTTCCATAGTCCAGGTACGATGACGATGACGCCACGCCAGGTATCTAGCCCTGTGATGAGCTTCCAATGGTTACAATGTTGTTGGTACTCGTGCACGTTACTGTAATTCATGAAATCTGTTGCGTATGGCTTGGGTGGACACAGATCCACCTACTGCTGGGGGCAACCGGTTTTGGATATCGTGCGTCGTGAAGAAAGGGTCTCGAATAGTCAACTGGTGAAAACGACGGTCTGTGTGCTCTGACGTGCACCTGTGAGCACAATTTCCTCTTCTGCAAATGCTACGCAAAACCTCAGACACTGTTTATGAGAAGGGAAAGTTTCTGGCCTTTATAGCCCGAATATGAGTACCACGTGATCGGACGCGTAAGCAAATTTAATCATTTGAATATCCATCACACCACTATCACTCCTGAAATTTGTATGACTCTACATGCATTACTTCTTGGCGTTGCAATTTCATATTTTAGGAGTGTAAAACGTTTTTGCTCAATATTACCATTCTGCGCTCCAAATTTTATTAATCGTTCTCTGAAACGTAAATGAAGCTTTAGTTCTCAAAAGAGAGCTTGTGTGATGGCATTTTTTTTTTTTTTTTTTTTTTTTTTTTTTTGCTATTCTGAATACAGACTAGATGTAATTTCATTTGATAAACTGAACTTGTCCTAATTCGATTGGTTGGAAATTGAAGAATTTGAAATATAGCTGATCGATTTCCAGTCTAGTTCAATATGGTTTCAAAAAATTATTGAAACAAGGAAAGAGTTGGAATTAATTAAAACAGAAAGAGTGACAAGGAATATAAATAAAAATGCCAATAACAAAATTTTGGAAACACGGAATTCGTTACCAGACACATTTAACATTAACGCACAATATTTTGGACACGCCACCGATCACAAAGTTCATTATGAAGCATATAACGAACGAGTGCGAGTGGTCCTACGCTACGGAGTGTTCGGGCGCGGGGCAGTAGGTAAAAATCCCTCTCGTTTGTTATTGTAGTTACATCGTGGACTACAACTGAACAATACCCACAGTTGTTGGATGTTATGCGGCTTTCAAAATTGATGTTTTTTACAGATATATTCCAACGTTTCAATGAACTGAACGTGAAGCTTCAAGGCACAAATAAAACAATTATCGTCATGATAGATCTCATTCGCGCTTTTGACGCTAAACTGCATGTTTTTACACACACAGGAACGATATTATTACAATAAACTACAAGTATTTACCAAACTTTAAAAAAATATCAACGATTTAGATATACATGAGAAACTAGGCGAAGAAACAGTTACTGAAGAATTTATTTCTGTACTTGATTCTTCAATCAATGAATTTTCAGCGAGATTTTCTGATTTCAAAGAATTATCGGAAGCACTCAAGTTTATTTTGTACCCTGATGTGACTTCAATTGTTAAACTGAACTTGTCCCACTTCGATTGGTTGGAAATTGAAGAATTTGAAATGCAGCTGATCGATTTCCAGTCTAGCTCAATATGGATTCAAAAATTTATTGAAACAGGGAAAAAGATGGAATTAATCGAAACAGAAAGATTGACAAACAATTTAAGTAAAAATGTTAATAACAAATTTTTGGAAACATGGAAATTCGTTACAAGACACATTTAACTGTTTGAAGAAGTTGGCTCGTGCTATTTTAACCATACTTTCATCTACCTATCCCTGCGAATCATTCTTTTCAGAGATGAACAACATTAAAGACTCGCTTAGAAACCATTTGACAAATGATTCCAGCGTGCATTGTGCTAAAAGTAACATCTTACAACCCAAATATAAGTTATTTGTCATCTAATCTTCAACAACAGAAGTCCCACTAATGCTAGTTTAAATTACGCGTATAACTGAGACATTGCAAAATGTATTTTTGTTGTTGTTGTAAATAAAAAGTTTTGAGTTGATAGAATTTAATATTATGATTTTCCCAATAATCACGAAGCCAAAATTATTTGACGGCGCGTCTATGACCTCATTAAACATTTTTTTCAGAAAAAATGACACGTTCATAAATAAAGGTTCACCACCCCTGGTCTAGAGAGTCATGTCACTTACTAAAAAAAAACCATTTTCGACGCTAGAGCGCCAACTCTCGGATTTCCGAGGGACTTATTCAATGACCCCTTTATGTTTCATAATCTAGACCCGTATTATTACAATTCCTCTTTTCATTACCAGTTATCTATCATTTTATGCGTTTAATATTTCGAGATATTAACAATTGCGCATAAGCTATTTTTTATTCTCTGTTGTTTAAAGTACAAAAAATAAGCTCCCATTTCTCTGGTTTATATTTTGTTCTGCATTAAATGTTTTTCTGTCAAAATAGTTTCCTCGTACTTTGATTTTATGCAGATGTGTATGTTATGCATCGACAGCTCGTGAGATTCGAAATCTATCTAAATGGAGGCTCCTGAACTTCCTTTAATTAGCAATTGAGAGTTAGATACCAATTTAGTTTTATTCCCATCATTTGACCGAGACTTTCGCGTAACTCTAGAGCAGTGGCTTCTAAACTTTTTCCATTTGCGACTCTTATTTGAATTCTTAAAAGTGTTCTCGACCCTCCTTTCCCATCTGCCACATCATTATATATAAGAAGTTTGAAATGTTTCTTTTATCTATTTATCTCCCTCAACCCATATTTAGCGATCAGAAATAATGAAGTTAATTTTTTAAACACTATTTTTTTAATCTGGTTAAAATTTGTATTTTGGTACAGATATATCATTGCATATTGTAATACATGGATATAATTCCACAGTACTTATAACAATGAAAGTAAGAAGAGAAAAGAGTCAACACATTTGCTTTAAAAAAAATTTTTAGCCCCTTTTTTGAAAAAATTACAAAGTAGTTGGATTTATTTTTAACTCCTGTTTATAAAAAAGCAACATTATTTTGGAGTAAAAAAAGGTATGCTGTACACAAAACACAGGTAGGCTTATAAAGCATCACCTATCATAATATCTTGCATCCAGTGAAAAAAATCAAATACAACAGGTCAAAAAAAATTATTCATATTTTGTACAGCAACACTCAAAACTAGAAGAGCAAATATAGACAGCTGAATCTACCCACGGCTTCCCTACTGCAAAACACCATTGTAGTTAAATACCACGTGAATGTTTATCAAAAGTATGTAAACAAGTATTGCCAGATTCCTAAATTAAGTCACAACTTTCTTCTGGTTGTACCAAAACGAAATCTGTTGTCAAGCTATTCAAAAATTATATTTTATATTTTTAATCCGAAATTTATTGTATTGGTCAAATACTTAAAGTTCTATTTACTGTTCTTTTATGATATACCTGAATATATATATATTTTTTTTATAAAATGGTGAATGCACTAAGACGTAATCTTTTTCTTGCGAGCAGAGTTGGTAATCTTGCTTTTTTTTTTTTTTTTTTTTATCACAACAAGCAAATGAGTTGTAACAAAAATTTGTGTACGATTTCAGCACCATTAAAACTAGCAGTTGGAAGAAAATTATCATATTTTGCAAGTTCGAAACTTAAAGGGAACGTTTTTTTTTTTTTTTTTTTTTTTTTTTCTCTTCTCGATATTTTGGGGCCGCGGTAGCCTAGTGGTCAAGGTCGTGGACTAGCGACCGGCGGTTTTCGTTCAGTCGCGGGTTCGATCCTTGGCCGCCAAAGACCCGCCGTGTAGCCGGGGCTGATGCACGTTAAATCTGTTCGGGGTCCAAAGTCCTCCCGTTGGCGTGGTGTGGATGTTAGGAGAGGGGGGTGCCAGCTCAGGTGTCGTCCTCGTCACTTGACCGTGGTTCAAAATTACGAGGTCCGTCGCCAATAGCCCTCGTGTTGCTTCTAGTGCGACGTTAATAAAAACTAAACTAAACTAAACTTCTCGATATTTTATTTCAATTTTAATGAAATCTAATAAACCTGTAACATATTTCTTCGATTGATTTTTCCTTCTGTTAAATTTTAGAATGAACTCTACCGGAATAGATTTTAACAACACATACATTAATAAATGACTAAATGAACCTTTTGTATCACCTTGGCTTCCCAAATTCCGAACTACAACTTCGATTTTTATCATATAACCTTCATACAACTTTAGCATTATTTTAACCATTTACTGGTTCTAGATTCAATTACCTATTCATGAATTAACTAATTATAACTTATTTTAATGTTTTTGTACTCTCATCATAATTCTTTTCGTTAATTCTTATGACGCTACTGGATTGTTTACTACACCTACGAGTAATGTTTTCAAGTACACAAATTTTTCTACCTCACCAAGACTCGTTTTTGTCTCTAGTGCTTTCATAAGTTGCAAAACTCCGTGAATTTTTTGGGTCCCCTGAATAATTTTCTAACACTAGTTTTAGAAGTGTTGCAGAGATTTAAGCATTTAGGAGTTAGACCTTGCGTTGCTCAGCATTCTGTATATGAGATTCCTCTCCTCCTAGCACTGGATTAATTCATTTTGTCGTTCGAGAACCTTTTTTTTATATTCCTTTATACGAAACAACTACCTCCTCCTCTAAAAACTACTTCAATTAATGAATGAGCAGTCTCATTCTTATTTTTTAAGCTACATTTCTTTTCTAATATTAACTCATGTAATTTGCATAATTAATTTCTGACTAAATTTTAATAAATTTTTCTCAACCCTTTCTTTAATAAATTTTTAAAACGCTGTGGGAGTATCAATTTCTAAGCTGTTAAGCTTAGAAACTGTTACTCCACAGAGTTTTGCTACCATTTTAATCTAATTGTTCTGGCCTTTCTTATCAATACAAAAATATACCGAAGATTACAATTATTAAATCAACGAAATATCATGCTTTTAAATTTAAATAAAATATTTTCAGGCTGTTACCTTAATTTTTAGGACACGGTATGGACTTAGCCTTAATTCTTTCTATATGTATCAATTGCGGAGCTCAGTTGGATAATTAATAAGTGGATTGTATGAATTTTGAATAAGTTTTCTGAACACATAGGAGTTTACTCGCAAAGGCCACTCAAATTAAAATTCATGAAAAGTGTTTGCCCTCCCCAACCTAACTCTTTTGACACTAAATTTTCCTGTTGGAGTGATACTTTTTAAGATATCACTCCAAAAAGAGAGGATAGAAGAGAAAAAACAACCTACACGGTCATCTAGAAATAAGGTGTTCGCACAGTTGAAAAAGGGCACGAAATCGCAGAGTCAATAGGGGAATGCATGAACGTGAACAGTATCGATTCGCAATAAATTACAAACATGTTGAAATTGATGACATTTCTCTTTAAATAACCATCGCTTCAAATATATTTGTAGCATTTAATACCTACCTTTAAATTTTAAAATTTAATTCTGTCTTTTAAAATTGATAACCGGTGACTCCCCCCGAAAATGCCAAGGTTACTCCCTTGGGGGTCGCGACCCATCGGTTGGGAACCAATCCTTAAGAGCAGAAGTCTTCAACCTGGGTTTCGCGGAACCCTAGGATTCCCTGGAACTTTGACAGGGGTTCCGCAAGAGATCACTATTTGCTTAATCAAAGCGCCAAAATTTTAGTAAAATTTTAATTTTTATAAAAGATCGAATTTTGAAAGGCAGCTCACTTATAAAAATAAATATAAATATTGTATGGATAAAATAAAATCTTAAAATTCATAAAACTCACGTGCTTCAAATATATTAATCAAGACGCATTAGGTCACATGTTAGTCTCCATTTTTTATCTCAGCTAAAGAATCGCCACTTATTTGGCATTAATTTTAAAGTATAAAGTTAAATTCACACCACCCTTTTAAAATTGAAATCTTAGGCAGATTGCATTTTGAATTGATAATATTGTATAATTTCCTAATTTGCATAATATTTTAGTAGACGGTAACGCTAATCCCGATAAAAATGTAAGAATTAGTTTGGTCCAACATTAATCAGATCTGCAAACACATTTCTTGAATATTTCTCTGTTCAAGAAAAAAAATTATCTTGGATCCAAAATCCTTCTCAATATTGTAAAATCTCTGAACTCCCAATAAAAAAAAAGAACTACAAATTGATACATAGACCGACACTCAGTTGAAACTAAAACTTAATCAAGTTGATATAATGTATTTTTGGATTGACATTAGAAAAGAATATCCTGAAATGACGAAAAGAGCTAAGAAACATCTAATGTTATATGTTTCAACCTATGTATGCGAAAAAAAAATCACTCTCATTGTACGCTGCGACAAAAACAAGAAACAGAAACAGATTGGATACTGAAGATAAATTAGGTTGTAGATTTCAACAACTATTCCAGACGCGTAAAAATACTTTGCAATAAAAGACAATCACACTACCAAGTTTTTTTAAATTTTTTTTTTATTATTAATTTGTCCTAATTTAAAATATTGTGGCTTTATTTTATTATTCATAGAATATATTTTAGAAAACAAAAACAAACCCCCATTAGCTACCCTACCATTCATTATCTTATTAAGACGTTTCTATTGTGATAAAGTAAAAATGCAATAGTAAATTTGAGTAGGATTAAGCTTTGATATCCTATTTTTTCTTCTCTTTGATCAAGAGGTTCATTCAAGAAATTGGTACCCTCAAAGGGTTCCCCAAGGTTTAAAAAGTTGAATACCTCTGTTCTAGAGTAAAAGTCGACATGAACCAAATTTTAAAAAAATTAAGTTTATATGGGAGGAAAAGACGAACTATAAAAATAATTTTCAGAAAAAATTAACTTCGAAAAGTATGTTGAAAAAAACAAACAAGAACAACGATAATTTTAATGTTTTTCCCTGACACTTGGCATTTCTTATGTGCTACAATCTTTCCTACTTCGACAGAAATTTTGTTTACTTGATTGGTTTTATTAACGTAGCACTAAGATAAACGTCAGAGCTATTGGCGATGGCCCTCGCAGATTTTAACCCAGGTCAAGAAACGAGGATGACACCAGAGCTGTCACCCTTCTCTCTCCTAACTTCCACACCACGCTAATGAGAGGATTTATAGCCTCGACAGATTTAACGTGCATCAGCTCCGGCTACACGGCGGGTCTATCTAAGGTGTCTCAAGGTGTGTGATTGTCAGAAATTCTGGAACTGAAAGAAGACTTGTTTTCTTTCATAAGTGAAAATAACTGCTCACATTCTTCCAAATATGGAAATTATCTCATATTCAAGTTCTCGAGTATTTTTAAGCCTGGCAGGTAGATATTTATATACTTCTGCACCTCATTCACTGAATTTTACCTATTATTCTGAATCACATTGCATCTCATTAGGTACTGACTCTGTATCTAGTGAATAAATTGAAGAGAACAAAGAAAACTTATTTTCTTGTAATTTAAAATCAACAAATCTTGTTTGAATTTCATTTCTATGAAAGATAATATTTCTTCTGTGTATTTTTTTTAAAATGATACTATTTCACTTAAAGTTATTTTGTTCATTTTGCATGCCGGAAAGTTTGCTAAATTTTCATATTTTAACTGTTGCTTGTACAACTAGCTTACATATGACTGCTTTAATTTGATCGTCCATGTTTGCATTGATTCCTTGCAATTATAATTTAAATTATAAAAATGTTTTGTTATATCCACAGTGAAGAATAAATCTTGTAACCATGTCGAATCAAAAAATAAGCTTGTATCTTAAGTTTTTACTGATTTGGAACTGGCACATTTCTTCTTTCAAATCCCAGAATTACTTAAGAACCTTAGAGTAGGATACTTCTATGTAGCATAACAGACTGGGATGATCAGTGTTAAATTCATTTGTGAATGCAGAGAACCGTAGCTGAATTAAACCTCGAGATTTTATGAAATTAATAATTATTGATAGACATTAACACGTGTTTCATGTTCAGCACATAATATATTTTGATGTTTAAAGTAATGTGAGTGATGAATCTTGGATACGCCATAAACTTCACCGTTTTTTGTTGCAGTTATGCTACGAAACCATTTTTTTTTTCTATCATTGAAGAAGCTCCATCTATAGCTATAGAAATTAATTTTGACATCTATGGATTTCATTTTTGAAGAAAGTCAAAATCAGAATTAAATATAACTTGTCCTGTGCAAGTGTCATGAATGTATATTAGTTCTAACAATTCTTCAAAAATGGTGAAATCCGACTCTCTCGCTCATAAAAACACAGCTAATAATTATTCTCCCAATATCCGTATTTTCGTCACATGCAACATAAGGAGCTTCAAAATTAGATGATTTTACTTTTATTTGATATCTTAGATTGTCAGCCAAATCATTAACTCTTTCCACAGCAGAATTTCGAGAAAAGGAATTGTTTGAAAAGCTTTCAAATTTCCTGAACAAACAATTTTTGCAGCTTTGATTAGACATTCCTTTATAAATTCACCTTCAGTGAAAGGTTTCGAGTGCTTAGTTATCAACTCTGACAAGACGTAGCTTGCATGCACAACCACTTCGCTTTCTTGTGTTATTTTAGAAAACACTAGCAGTTGTTTTGTTAATCTCACGTTCACCTCTTTCAGTTTTTTTTTTTTTTTTTTTTTTTTTTTGTCTCATTAATTTCATGTAATTGTCATATAATGATTTATGTTGTTCATAAAGACAACTAATAATGAAAAAATTTGAAACACTGATAACATTTTATGATATATAAAGCAGATTATTCTATTACTTATTTAATAGAAAAAAAAAAAAATTACTTCCCTCTTTTCAATTTTCGTTTTAAATTTTTCGTTTATTTAGATAAAGACATGCTGAATATGAATGATTGAAAAAAAATTAATAATTGTTACACTTTTTCACTAATTGAACATAGATTCACATTTCAGTTTTATTAAAATTCTCTCTTTAAAATTCTCATTTGTTACTACTATCTTTAGTTTTCAACATTCATAAGTGATTCTCAAAAAAAGAAACATGACATAAAATTCCAAAACTTTATCCCATCAAGTCTCTTAGGAAACACAAGCTAATAAGTTTTAATCCAACAAATAAGTTTCTTCGTGAAATAATAAATTATTTCACAAGAAAAAAAATGATTTTCCCATGATTAGAATTCAGGAAATAGCTCTTTGAGGTTGGGCTCCGCTATTGGATGACAGGAAATTCCTTGCTCTCGGGGACAATTCATCTAAGTTATTCTATTTATCTTTTATGGAGATAAAATATGCATTTTATTTTTGCAACCTACATTAGTTTTTCATAATTCCATGACACATATTAATTTCTGATTCAAGTTTAATATTCTGGTCTCTCTTTTCGGGAATAAAAAGAGATTTAGATCTAACTAATTATATTTATATATCACATCATTTTTATTTTACAAGCCTTCAAAGAGAAAGAATTATATTACTTCCGGTTGTGAAGTATACTTTTCCGGTTTAAGTTGGTAGCATGAAGGACATATTTCCGTTCTGTTATATTAGATTAGAGGGCCGCAGAAATGATCGTTGCGGGCCGAGTGCTTAACACCCTTACTCTAGAGCAGTGGCTCTTAAACTTTCTAGATTTGTGACCCCACTTTCATGCATAAAATTTTTTAACGATCCTTTTCCTCCTAATCGTAAGCCTCCATGGATACAAACTAAGCTGTTTAATTTTAAAATTAAAAATAAAGAAATTTAAATGTTTTAATTCATTCATTTACTTATGTAAAAAAAATTGAAATACTCATAACTTTTACACAGTGCTATAGGCCATGGTCCTCGTTAATTTGAACCTCAGTCAAGTGACGAGGATGGCAACTGAACTGGCACCTCTCTCTCTCTCTCTCCTAACTTCCACAATACGCCAACGGGAAAACTTTGAACCTAGACCAGATTTAACGTGCATCAGCTTCGGCTGCACGGTGGGTCTCAGTGGCACCAAAGCTCGAACCCCCGACATAAAAAAGTAAGAAAATTAATGAAAGAAAATCTGATTTTAATGAGACAGATTTTTTTCCGACCCATGTTTTTTGCACGAATACGAATAACTCTTAAAATATAACTTCAATCAAAACAATAAAACACAACTAATGTACTTCATATCATTTATGTGCTATGAATTCGCATTATTCTCTGGTCCAGTTCAAAATTTCATTGCTACGACGTCGAGTTGTGAACATCGATGATAAATGAATTCATCGTTATACACTGGAAACTAAGCAACAATCAAAAGAATGGGTTGCTTTCAGTGAATTTGTTCCATAAAAGGTGAAGATGGCCTTGTTTTTAGTTATCGAAAAGTTATGACGAAGAATTTTAGAAGTATAGAAGGCGTCATTATTAAGGATACGAGAAACTGAGACTTAGACAGCTGTCTATTGTGTCATGATCTTTCTGAAAACAAACCATTTTGGATGCTACGAGCATCATCTCTGGGTATTTCTAAGGACTTATTGAATAATCCTCGTATGTGTTTCTTTTCCCAGAATTAACTTAATTTTTAAAATTTTCAGAAACATTAACTTAATTTTTAAAAATTTTAGCTTTTTACACAATCTAATCTTTTACTATGATTTTAAAGGAGTTTCAACCAATTTTCAAAATTCTTTTTTTTTATTATTCTCTTAAGTTCTTTCGTATATTCTTTGAGACCTTGAGAAAAAAATTTAGCGAATCTAATCTGAGATATTTCTAATTCTTGAATTTATATTTCTCTTCCTATAAAGAGAAAGATAACTTCAAGAATTAGAAATGTTCCATTAATGCCCATCCTCTCTAACCAATTAATTAAACGTTTCAGATTTTTGTTACTGTTACCCTCAAATGCAAAACAAAAATGTTCCGTACTATCAAATTGGAATCCATGAGGAGCAGAAAAATAGTTTTTATAAAAGTATTTCTCTTTTATAATTTTATAATAAAGAATATTTCTCTCAAAGAATTATTTCTTAAAAAAGGGAAAAGTAATATTGATAGGTACTCTTTTCAATTCCTGAGAATATAGAAACATATGTTTGGATAGTTATAACAGGAGCATTTATCACATAATATTTAAACATCTGCATATACAACCCAGTTAACATGTAGTAGTCGTGGTCCTCGGTTATAAAACGCAAATTAAGTGAACCGCGAGTTGTGGTATTTACATAAATTTAGTAATAATATAAGTTATGATATCGATGTGAATTTTCTGAGTGACGAACATTTGCATTGAATTACACAGGTTATTTTGAGAAAATAAACTTATAGTTATGTTACTAATTTTACAATATTAATAATTGACTGTTACTCAAAAAAATACAAAAATATTTAATAAAAGAACGTTTAAAATATTCTAAGAAAATTGAGTTTTTCTGCTTAATCTCTTGCATGTACAGATATTATTTGCTGTGCCTTTATACAAGATTCCTGTTGCTCAAAATAACTTAGATACTCACTTAGAAATCACTTAAGAAGAAAGAATCTTTATAATTTTTGCAATCTGACTGAAACAAAGTGTTTGAAGTTTCAGCCAATCTCACTGACTGCGAGATCTTGAAAATAATCTCTAATAAAAACCAACTAACTTTCCTAGGAATGGTGATTCATATACATATTAAAACAGAGCTAAAAAAAAGGCATTAATGTCTGGTTCTAACAGGAAGTCGTGACGTCATTAGAACAAAAGATGAATCTGCATTTCGTAAAAGGAAAAATTAGAATTATGATACCTCAAATCTAAGAGTGATATTCCAAGCCATTGCTTATTAAGGGAGCCATAGTAAAATCGCATGTAAAGTAGTCACACATGTTACAGAAACACGTGTTAACGAGGTCTGACAGTATAGCTTTCAACTGAGAAGCTGAAACACGAAAACAGTGAAAGCAGTGATAAAGTAATTTTAGGAAATGGTGTGTATAATACTGTAACAAGACATTCGTTTGAAATGAATCTAATTTCTTACCTTATTGAAAGAATACTGAAGTAGATCCTAAAAAACAAGAAATAACTGACAAAATACATGGTTTGTATGTATGGTGTGAAATTATTTGACCAGCTAGGCAAAAAATAGTATGTTTTGACAACAAAGAAACGACATGGCATCTGATATTTCTGATTCAAAATATGTGAAGAATTTGGCTTCAAAAATTAGAGCCTAGTGGAGAAATTTGCCACCATTTTCGAATCCATAACATGAAAAAAATAAGAATCAGTGAAAATTGCATCGACAATTTTAATAATCGATAATAAGCTTTTATTTGTCAGTGTAAATATTTGCAAATGAACCTCTCTTTTCTGGCTACATGTAAAACATTATGAGCATTTCTAAAGTGAACCCTTCCATTTTTATATTCTTATTGTAGAATTTTCTACTTTGCTTTTGAATGCCTGTTTTACAATTTTTTTTCTTCCCATTTTGAGAGCATATGCATTCTGTAATAATTTTTATACACTTTTTTCCATTGAATAAATGAAAAAATATGTTTAAATAAAAATTTTACCTAAAAATTCCAAACTGTAAAATGATTTTTTCTTATGTTTTGTGCTTTATTTGCAATTTAAAATTGTAGTTGAAGGCGGAGAGAAAAAAGTTTTTGGAATGGTATAATTTTGTGAAAAATCTCATTAATCATTAATTTAAAGATATTAATTACTTAAATGTAAAAAAAAAAAATCCAACTAAAACTTAATTATAAATTTTAGGTGTTATTAATTTGCATTTAGTTTGAAATTCAATTTCTTAACCGTTTCGCCCTTAAGTCGTGGTATTCTGGAATGTTATGGATAATAAGATAAGAGAAATAATCTTATCTCAATTAACGAATAGTTCTCTAAGTATGCGTTTCATATTTTCAAAAGAAATTCAAGTATTTTTACTGATAACAAATTTTATATGAATTCGAATTTTGTTTTTTGAAGAACGAATTCGATTATTTTCATTGAGAAAATGTACTTTTTCCTAATTTTAATTTATTTTTCTATTCTCAGTTTTTTTTTTAAAAAAAAATAATATTTTTTATTCCTTTCTACTATTAAAAAATAATATTTAAAGGGGGAAAATAACTAGAATTTTGTATAAAAAGTTATTCTTTTTTGTAAAAGCATTATCAACAATATTCTCTGAATTCTTACTAAAGCTGTCACATTTAATTATTGCTTTCAATGCCAGTGACCCTTCGATTTTATTCAAATACTTAGAACTATTAAATCAGTATCTCACTTTTCAATTTAAGCTCACGATTTGATAAATCGTTATTTTAAAATGAAATTTTGTCAATCCCGTCTGAAATCTTTCACGAGTTGTATTTGCACAGCGTCAAAAGTCTGAAAACTGGCGCACAAGACGAGAATTGATAAAACGAAGGGGCCTCGACAGGAAGCGTCGTCTGGAATCAGTCCACTAGGAATTCTCATTTTGACTGGGCAATGTCATCAGTTGGGGCTCCTATCAACTTCTATGTGTGCGGCTGACAAAGAGGCGCTGTAAGTTATTCTTGCCACGAAGATTGCTACAAGGCAAATTTTTGAGATAATCGCTTCCTCTTTACTACATTTAAATCAATGTTGCTTTGCCAATATTTTAACATCGCGCGTTAATTCCAAATTGTATTTACTCGTAAAATAATTTTGGTACATAATTATGAAGCTGTGATGTATAATATTTAAATAGAATTCCTAATCCTCCTGAATTTGCGAACTACTCTTAAGTTCATTTCAATAAATTGTTCACCTTGTTCTCAAATAACTAATTTTTAAATACTTTTATTAGCGTGTAAATATTTTATTATAAACTAATAGAAATGAAGATTTAAATGAAAATATAAATTGAATATATTTGCATCAGTTCCAAATTTTATTCGGAATCATTTTTGTGGAACATATATAATTATGATGTTGAGATATAGTATTTAAATAGAATTCCCAAGCCTTTTTTTTTTCTGAACTTCCATACTACTTTTCAGCTGATTTCAATAAATTGTTCTAAAAATCTAATTTTAAATACTATTATCAACATGTACCTATTTTAATGTAAAATAATAGAAATGAAGATATAAATGAATAGATTTGCGTTATTAATTTTAACATTTTTAAGTTTTGCTCAGAATATAATTATGACGCTGGTATGCAACATTTAGAAACAAGTCCCAATTCTTCTGAATTTGCGAACTATTTTACAGTTCATTTCAATAAATTTTTCTCATTGTTCTAAAATAACTAATTTTAAGTACAGTTTGCTAGGGTTGACCTATTTTATTGATAAAATAATAGAAATAAAGATATAAATTGAAAAAGTAATTGCTTTAAAGGATATAAATTACAGTCAGTTTAAATTAACATCCCACTGGAAAATGCGCGATAAGCATAGGGGAATAGTCTACTGATTTTGAGCTATGGGCAAGTGACGAGGGCGACACCTGAGCTGGTATCACTTTTAACTTTCACACCACGCCATTTAAGAACTTTGAGTAACAGTTTTTATTATTTTCATTTTGGTAGGGAATGTAAATAATGCAGTTGAGTTTAGCGATTCAACTGCTTTTACTTGGTAACAGGTCATTTGAAAAGTCCCCGGCCTGACACATAGATGGCGCTACTAGAATTAAATATTTTTTAGTTAGCCCTAACCCTCAAAAGATGCGTGTATAAATTTAACAGCTGTCGGATCATTAGTTTGTGAATTATAGCATTTTGAGTGAAGCAACTTTTGTTATTGTGAAAAAAATGGATAAAAAGGAATTTCGCGTGTTGATAAAAAAAAATATTGCTTTTTGAAGGGAAAAAATACAGTTGAAGCAAAAACTTGGCTTGATGCCCAGTTTCCGGACACTGCCCCAGGAAAATCAACCATCAAGGATTGGTATGCTAAGTTTAGACGTGGTGAAATGAGCACCGAAGACGGTGGACGCCCAAAAGAGGTTGTTACCGACGAAAATATTAAGAAAATCCACAAAATGATTTTGAATGACCGTAAATGGAATGAAATAGCAGACACTCTAAAGATATCAACTGAACGTGTACATCATATCATTCACGAATATTTGGGTATGAGAAAACTCTGTGCAAAGTGGGTGCCGCGCGAGCTCACTTTTGACCAAAAACGACGAGTTGATGATTCGGAGCAGTGTTTGAAGATGATCAAGCGTAATAAACACGAGTTTTTGCGTCGATATGTGACAAAGGATGAAACATAGCTCCATCATTTCTCTCCGAAGTCCAATCGACAGTCATCCGAGTGGACTGCACACGATGAACCCGCTCCAAAGCGTGGGAAAACGCAACAGTCGGCTGGCAAGGTTATGGCGTCTGTATTTTGGGATGCGCTTGGAATAATTTTCATTGACTACCTTGAAAAAGGAAGGACCATCAACAGCGACTATTACATAGCGTTATTGGACCGTTTGAAGGACGAAATCGCCGAAAAACGGCCGCATTTGAAGAAAAAGAAAGTGCTGCTTCACCAAGACAATGCACCGTGTCAGTGAAAACGATGGCAAAAATTCATGAATTGGGCTTCGAATTGCTTCCTCATCCACCGTATTCTCCAGATCTGGCCCCCAATGAATATTTCCTGTTCTCAGATCTCAAAAGAATGCTCGCTGGGAAGAAATTTTCGTCGAATGAAGAGGTGATCGCCGAAACTGAGGCCTATTTTGAAGCAAAGGACAAATCGTGCTACAAAAATGGTATCGAAAAGTTGGAGGGTCGCTATAATCAGTGCATCACTCTTGAAGGGAATTATGTTGAATAAAAAAGACTAATTTTGCCAGAAAAATGTGTTTTACTATGGTAGGCCGGGGACTTTTCAATTGACCTGTTATGATGTTTCAATGACTTAGGGCTCTGAAGTCCAACATCGACTGGCTTGAATTTAATAACCTTGACTATCGGACTAAGTGGCAACATACGGCAATTTTTTCAATATTCGTTACACAAAAATGAATAAACGTTCAAGTTAAATATTCGAAAAGAGAATCAAACATTTTATATGCTTTTGATTTATTTTTAATAAAAACTTGACTGTAAATTGAAATTTTGTGACACAAATGATTTAAGTGTTATGTAAGTCACTAGCCGATTGAAATAATATTAATGAAATCTTTAAACGTACTTTGATTGATTTAATTTCTGAAATTTGGTTCAAATTAGAGGAATATCAAACAAAATTTTTATCTACTGATTATTTGTACATATATGATACACATACACACAGAAGTATGTATGTATGTATGTATATATATATATATATATATATATATTATACATATACGTAAGTTATTTGTAGAAAAAATTATTGCAATGGTATAATACTGTGTATCCAAAGTTAACACAAATTCTTTATTAAGCCTGTATTAGGCTAATATTCTCAAGTATTTAAAGAACATTTTAAAGATAAATTTATCCTTATATGATATGGCGTACAATAGAATGTAATATTATTTACAAGAATTTTCCAGAAGTATAAATTTAAAACTAGATTGATTGCAAAAGTAGATTATTCTGAGAACTAAAGTTAGGTTTGTTTAAACCACGTGAGGTTAAATTTACTTCATAATTTACTTAACATTTCATATGAGATACTTATTTTATAGCTATATTCACGAATGAGTTTATTGTATGTATTGATTAAAATGCATTGAATCTTACAAATAATTTTTTTGGAATTATTTTTCGTAATCATTGTTACCTCAATTGCTTATTTAAACAGTGTGACTTATATCAGTTAAGTGATCTTTTTTTTTTTCCTTGCTGATTAATCAAGTGATAAATCGCTAACACAGGATAAAAACAAATATCCATTCATAGGACATGTGCAGCTGATAACGAAAATTTCTAAATGTTTCTATAAATAAGGAACAGACAGGAAAGAAATGTAGCTGTAAATTCTTGATTTTAGTTATTTTTTTAAAAAAAGTTTACATTACATATTGACGCAAAGAGATAACAGAGAGATGTTTTTTTTCTTCTTCCCCAATATTTGGAGAAATATTCATTACTATAGCAGCACGAAAACTCATTTGTTTTACTGGTTCATATTAAATGTTCGAAACCTGCAATGTTGTTAATTGATGATAGATTTCATGATATCAAATCTTCGCTAGTTAAAATACAGGATACACCAGGGCTGGTACCTCACCAGCCCTGGTGTGCCATATTAGGACATTAAGACTCTATGTGGGCGTACTTAACAAACAACGACTTCAATTATACTGCCCAATATACATTGGATTTAGGACTCTTACCTAGAACCCAAAGTGGAATTTAGCTAGTATACACCGTTACGACAGGATCGATATCCAACTTTTTTAGTTGAGTTCGAGATAATCGATTGTGAGAGTTAAAATGACATTAGTAATCAATATTCGCTCTAAATGTAACCCAATGTTGAAAAATCATGTATTTATATTCCTTACTCCTTTTTTTAACCTTCATTTACCCAAGCGTATATTTTTTTCGCTCTTATGATGAAAACTGTATTTTAAAAAACTTCGTAATCATGGCGTTCCTTAAAGTGATTAAAAAAAATGCTTATAAGTTATCAGTACAACTGTCGAAGGCTCCACCGAATATAATTCAGTTTTTCAGAGAAGAATATGTGAATAATGTATATGAAGTTGCTGTTTCTAACGTCACTGTTTCCAAATTTTTCTAACGCTTCAAACACAATAATTAACAGTCTTAATTGGTTTTGACTCTTAAAAATTAGAATACTACTCATAAAATGAAATAAAGTTAAAGATAAATTACAGTGGTGAAGATTCTTGGTTAAAAATGGTTGGTTCGTTTTATTAACGTCGCACTTGAAGGTACACGAGGGCTTCTAGCGACGGATCTCGTAATATTGAACCTCGGTCAAATTACGAGGACGACACCTGAGCTGGATAATCCCTCCCCTAACTTCCACACCCGCCAACAGGAAGACTTTCAGTCTCGACAGATTTAACATGCATCAGCCTGGGCTACACGGAGGGTCTTCAGTGGCAACGAGACTCGAACCCGCGACTAGAATAAAATCGCCTGCCACGAGTCCGTGACCATGACCAATAGGCTACAGCGGTATTTTGGGATAAAAGTGAAAAAATATCAGAATGCCATCAAAAGGCAATATGGAATTACCTCAAATAACAGTTTCCTTTTTTTACGATGTTTAATATTTCTCGTTAATTTTTTTTAAATATCTTTCAACTAAAGTAATCTAACTTAGAGCCACTCTTATATCGTTCTCGTTTAAATATTCATTACATGAAATAACAAATTACTCTTAAATATATCGTGTTTTTAAAAAGGCAATTAAGGCTGCTAACCGATTGTCAAATTATTTGAATCCCATCACTGCTGACGATCCGATGGCCAAGTTCTCTGTCTTACCAGCAGTCTACCAAGGCTCCTCTAAAAATAAAATTCATAGACGGCAGTAATCAAATATTAATGTTTAGAGAACAAAATGCAGTTTAATTCTCGGTTTTATTACCGATACTTACAGCAGCGTAAGCTCTTAATGATTTGGTTTAAAAATAATCGAATATAGTGACAAAGGAAAGATGTAATAATTAGCTCACCTACAATTTTTTTAAAATGCTCTCCTTTAGTTGATGTAAAACTCGGTTCCATAAAATATGATAATGTTACAAGAAATTCCAACACAATTCACCCTCCCTTCGAAAATGAGTCCCCTTATCACCCTCACTAAAACTATTATGAATTTATTTTCAAGTTAAAAAAAAATTTACCCTTTTTAAGCCCTCGTGTGCAAAATTAAGAGAATCTGCGCGTTATGTAAAACTTCTGAAAAAATAATGGGCAGATTTTATAGAAATTTAGTATAAATACACATTTATAACAGAGAAAGTAATGTACTATTCAAAAAACATTTCATGTATGCATAATTATTAGTAAAACTCATAGAGCAGGGATGTCCTAAATCCACATTATGATATCGAGCTGGGAATGTAGGGATTAGTTCCGTATCACAGCCAGACAGCTCACGCAGCGTGACAGCATACTGGACAGGAAGCAATGGAGAAATCCTTTCGGCATACGATCCCATACATGTCACAAGGCAATTTTTAACTCCAGCATGGTTCTTGGAGAGGGATGGCGAGATGCAACTGTTCTCCCATGAGTATTCCAGACATTCTCTATAAGGTTAAGACAAGGCTGATCTATCCATGTGGCTAATGTCCTATCATTACAGGTAATCGTCGACCAGCTGAGCCCTATGTGGACAAGTGTTGTCATTCATTAACAATAACCTAGACCCAACTGTGATTCTGAAAGGTTCGAACATAGGGTTCTAAGATCTCCCGTCTATACCTCGTAGCAGTCAAGTAACTTTCTCAAACACATGCAAGTGTGTACGGCAGTCCAATATAATGCTTGTCCAAGCTATTACTCCTTCTTTCCCTAATGAGGATGGGATGGTATTGTGTCTCAGATATTATCCAGATGAGTACTTTGAGAATCACTGTCTAGGCTAAATATCAACCCATCTGTACGAAGCACGGTGGTCCACTGAAGTATGGTTCAAGATGCATGTTGTCTGCTCTATGATAAATGCTCAATGAAACTCGGGTTCCAGTGGCAACATACAGCACACGTGAGAGCTGTGAATATGTAGCAGTCCTGTATCCCCACTCTGAAAGTGTCATAAAAACAATAAGTTTCAATTCAGATAACAATAACTCAAAATTCTTACAACTCGCGATCTTTAATTCTGCATCCTTTAGTTTCCACAAATTTTTTCTCCTCACTGAATCTGATTGAAAGATGTGAAAAGGATCTTCAACTAATGAAAATTTAAGAAATTTCCCACATCTGTCCACACTTTCAGACACAGTAACAGTTCTCAGATCCGTTGGATAAACTTTCCCCACTCTCACACCCTCATCAGGATTCTTCGGAGACAAACCAATAGATCAGACTTGAGAATTCTTTTTAACATTTTCAATTTAATTCAAGCACCATTTAGTAATCTTTAACTTAAAATTTTAAGTTTGGAATTTTTATTGCACAGGGCTTTGGATGAAAGTACTGCTAATCGAATTTCTGTCCTGAAAGGAAATAAAGTGTCGCAAGATTCAAGTGTGCTCCAAAATATCAACAACACATTACTCAGGCTATTGTGCTACTCAGAATGAGATAGATTACGGATGATCCCTACAAAATCGGATGTATGAAGTCACCTGAATCATATTAGTCTCTATTAAGATCTTCAAAAGTAACAAGGGGTAATTTCAGGGATAGGGAGGCATAAGCTTTTCAACTAATTCGGTGATTTTGCCCAATGGTATTTGTATTTTCGTAATCGTGTATGGTAAATGCTTGAGCTAAAATGTTAAGATTGCATTTTCAGTTATATTAGGAAATCTATTACATTCCCTTTTCTTTCTTTCATAAAACATAGAGACAAAAAAATATTAGCTGTTAAAGAAGATTATATAAAAAAAGGAAAGAGACATTCTTATGAACAAAATTTTATAAATAAAAGTAAAATCCACTTTAATAAAATTACATAATAGATCTAATTTTTTTAAAATATAGAATAGTTTCATTAAATCTGTATCTTTTTGGCTTATCACAAACAAATATTTTGCTGGCAGCCTGTTACATAGATTGCCAATCGCTGGTTTAGACCTCATAGAGTATTATTTACATGTTTTATTTTCTCTAGTTCTAATATTATTTTCGAAGTTTTCAATATCAATTTCATTTTTAAATACATTTTAATACAAAGTATTTGGTGATATATTTTAGCAATCGGATTCAAAATTCAATAGTTTCTTCTATCATAATCTATCTTCTTTCAATACGTACTCCAGAATACAATATGTGTCTTTGCTTCCTCGCTGTTAATATTATACCGTTTCATATACTGAAATGACATCCGGTATCGCTTATTTTTTATCCACTTGAAATTACGTTCTTTGATGTTATAAAATGAAAAATATTTATAAATACTAACAATCTGATCCTATTAACACACGGTAGTTTGGGACCATGATTACTAAACCGTGGGATTAGTGAAATGCGAGTTAAAGTATTAATATAAATTGAACAAAAAATTTTAAGAATTCAAACCGACATTTAAGAAGATTGGTATTTTCTGCTGTCCTGATCCTTTTTCTCAGCCCTTCTTTTACCGTTATCAACTTTATTAATCAACTGCCGGAGTTTTCCCACCTTTTCCATCCATCCACTATATGTACATTCAGGCAGATTAAGTTATCTAGTAATTTCGGTTTGTCTTTATTCTTTTCGAATTCATTCGATAACATCGAGTTTTTCCCATCTACTGTTTATGACTTCTTTTTTAAATTCTTTCGACATTATTTTTAATTATTACAAAAATCCCTTATACATGAAAAATCTTCTAGACTCTTAAAATTTGACCGATACATAGTGATTGAAAGCACAATTAATCTCACTGAGTGTGAGGTATTGAAAAAAAAAAAAATCTTTAACAAAACAAATATAAACTGGAGTATTTCACTTTTCAAGAAACAATGATTCATATACATAAAATAGAAAACAGGTAATAATAAAAACAGGTAAAATAAAACAGGTGCTGTTAACAAGAAGTCTTGACATCATCCGAACAAAAGATTAATCTACACTTCAAAAATAGAAACATAATATCTAGTAGTTATACTTATCGAGTGATAACCTATCGAGGTATCCATAGTAAAAATACTTGTAAAGCAGACTCGCGTGTTACTGCAGAGCGTGTTCATGGGAGTCCAACTATATCCAACCTTAAGCAAAGTGCGATGATATTTAAAAGGAACTTTTTTGCAATTTAAGACGTAAAATATTTTCGGAGGATTCAATATTGGAAGGGAAGTTGAAAAGCTTATTAGAAGAAATAGATAGCTAAAATCTCTAGTAGAATCCATTTTTCTAAAAAAAAATATTTAAATTTTGTTATTCATTTGAAATTTATCAACAGATCATTTAATTCTTTTTTGAATACAATCCAAATTATAGCTAGGTCCTGGTTACAGTGAAAATAAATAACTAGATGAAATAACACTCTTTATTTACCATTAGATATAATGAATCAGATGAACGATGTTCTCAGATGGAAGATCATATGTTCTTATTTGATTGATTGATTATTTAACGCGAGGGATATGGGAGACAGACCCAGCAATTATGAATCTGTTCAAGAGACGAGGATAACACCTCAGTTGATATCTCCATTTCCAGACCTCCATAGCTTGCCAAGAGGAGGACTCAGAACATGGACAGATTTAACGTGCATCATTCCCGCTACACGACGGGTCTTTAGTGGCGTCAGAACTCGAACTCACGACTCGAAAAAACAGCATCGGTTACGAATTCGCGACCATGACCAATTGGCTACCGCGACCACATGTCATTTCTTGAAAAATCAAAACGAAGAATATTATGAATTTTTTTAAAAAAATATTATGAAAGATATTATGTGACTAGAAATCACAAAAATTTTGTAATTTAACATCAGTTTATCCAGAGACTGGATAAAGATCAAGAAAGGAATGCTTTTACAAGGAGTTTTGAAGCAAAAAATCAAGGAACTTAAAGATTGAATTATCGTGTTCGCCATATTCTTTCCCACCATTTGAAACTGCTGTAAAGGATTAACATTTCTTTGTAGTGATTCAATAGATTCCACTTTTATAAATGAATTTTAAAAATAATTTTACTGTTTCTATTGTTAGAATATTCGATGTTATAACTTTAAAAAAAATATGTGTCAAATAATTTTTTAAAAAATCATCTCGTTGTTTTTCTTAAAATTCTTGAGATTTTTCTGCATAACTTAAACAATGTCGAACCATACCAACTAGTGTATTATATTTGAAAGATGTATTTTATTTTCATAAATGTGTCGCCCTGAGACATTGTTGTCAATTAAGTCCTTTTACAGCAATATTCCGCGTCGTTCTTTAAATCTGTGTATCCAAAATTTTAGTGATGTTCTTAGTTCTAAAGCTAGACCTCGATTACTGTGCAATACAAATGCCAGTAATAAATGGAAGGGCAATAGACAAAGACACTACAGACGACACTTATAGACAAAGGAATATTGTTACAAAAAATTCAATCATGTCGTTGTATACGTGTGAAATCAATTGAACTAGGAGGATAACGGCAAATGACTTTATTCACAAACATTCACGAAAGAACGACACGCAGACAACAAAACTTGGAAAGATTACCTGTACAATCAGAAAACACCCTACTTGTACAGATTAGCGACACAATATGAACAAAGACGGTATTTCGCAGATCAGGAACACAGATACAAAGCAGCACTTGAAATAATAGAAATATATAACACTTTTAATAACTTTCAGCTCACCAGCTTACTATTTTGCACTGCGGACAAATCTCTAAGGTACACTCCAAAGGCAGTCCTGCTTCATCTCAGGATATCAACGTATTTATAGCTGTTCCGACCAGGTCTCAGGTAACAGGGAAAATTCAGGAAAAGTCCATAACTTTCGACCTAATGGAATTTAAGCCAAAATCCTAGTACTTTCGGGAATCTACGTTTTGTCGCTAAGCTTCTCGCCACCGAAATGATCACCAAGGTTAAAGGGTCATTGCTTAAGCTTTCTTTCGTAATCGGCGAAATCTCTGTAAATATCTCACCTCTTTTATATGAGAAATGTTGCAGGGAAGGGCAATAACAAGTTCTTAATAATATCGAAATTCTTAAATTCTGAATCCTCTATAGAAAAAGAAAAAAAAAGTTTATTCTTTTCTGTTTCTTCTTGATGAAAACTGGATCATTAAACCCCTAAAGAAGTTATAGTTTTTATAAACATTCAAATTATTATTCCTACGAAAAACAGAGCTTTTAAACCGAACACGCACTGAAATTATGTTTTTGATACATAGTACAAAAAAGACACAGAAAATGTACATTTGTAATGTCGGCTTTTTATGGCTAACTTCATCTAATGTCTCGGAGCAAGCTTCAGATTCGGAACACATTTTGTAACAAAAAGAACATCCAAATATTAGTGAAAAAAAAAAAAAGAAAGAAAGAAAATTTGTGTGTGTTTAAGACGTATATATATTTATCATACTATGCGTCCTCAAACTTTTGAAATATTTTATAAACACGCCATTTTTTTTTCCCCATTTTAACAGCTGCAAAAAATATCGGTTTAGCACCATAATATAGGAGACAAAAAATATTTTATTCGGGGGAAAAAAGGAGTATTCAAACAGAAATGAGTAATTTAATAGAACATACAACATTCCAATAGATAGGAAAATCAAAAATTAATATAAATATTGGAGCATTTTTTTAGTCTGAAAAATTGTGCCAAGTTTATTTCCTTAATTTAAGACGAAGATAGAATTAAATGAAAATAATATTGATGTAAAACTAATAATCAATTAAAAAATCTTATTTTTTTGGCTAAAGATATAAGTAAATCTTCATAGTGAAAATAGTCAGTACGATTTTTCTAGATTATTTATTAAATTTCTTTTAATCGATATTGATTGTTGCAATTATTTAACGATCTGTTTTTAAGTAATAAATTTTTTTCGTATATTAATGACTTGTTTTAACAACAAAGTAATGCTTTTTTTCATTTCGTTTTCAACTTTGTAATTTACCCATAAAACACACTCATGTATAAAAAAAATAAGTATGCCAAGGAACTAATGTTAGACCAGAGAGGTCTAATCTTTTCTTTTACTCTACGATAGCTTAAAGAACATGATTGAAATTATCAATAAATATACCTAATAAAAAAAACTAATAAAGAATCTAAAATGAATCAACCACACTGACATTGATTGTATAAGTAAAATATAGTTTTAATTCTGACAGTTCACACACACACACATACATATAGCATAAATTCCACATGCGGTGTTTGATTTTCGGTCTTCATATTTCGTTCTGTATGGAAAGGTAACATTTTTGTCGATACGTATCTCAAAAGCGCGCAAACTTATGGTTAAAACTTGACTGATCAAGAATCTAATCACTGACAAAAATTCAAATTATTCAGATAATATGGTTCTATATTTTTCAAGAGAATTTGAAATAAATTTCGAATACAGATAAATTAATATACCTAATTTTCTATAATCATAAAGTGAGGTGCTAGCTCAGATGTTGACCTCGTTAGATAATCAAATATCAAAATCTAAAGGCATAATGGTTGTATTTAGGCAGAAACAAGCATGTGAAAATGTTCAGTAAATAAACGAATTGGTAACCATATTCACACGCACACACACACACACACACATATATATATATATTGTAGTGTTCCCCTCTCCTCCGAGCAATGGTTCAGAGCCTCCGCTACACGGCGCTGGCAGTACCGCCCTCGAGGAGGGAGAGAAAAAGTGAGTTTTTTGTAGAGGCAGTTGAAGGTCTCAGTAGCAGGGGAGCAGTTGATCAGGCCTCCCTAAGAGTGTTACGAGCCTATTTTAATCTCTAAATAAAGTTTTGTTAAATTTTAAAAAGGCGTAACTCCTTTCACTATATCTTCGAACCACAATCAAACATTACACTGGAGCAGTCGGTAGGATATAATGAGTTTTGAGTTTGTTTGGAATTGAGTGAATTTTGTGAAAATTCTGATTCCGTGGATTTGCGAATCGCAATGGCTTTTCTAGCGAAAGGGAAAAAAGAGGACTTGCAATACGTCGCTCGAGAAATGGGCATCGAGAATGTTTCACAGTAATGGCATTGAGGAATGCTATTTTGAAATTGGAAGGGTATGAGGAAGAATTTGTTAGAGAATTGCTCAATACGCAGATAGAACATAGAAAAGAACAAGAGGAAAGAGATGAAAGGAAAAGACAAGAGGAAAAGAAAAGACAAGATGATGAAAGGAAACGCTCGCAAGATATGGAATTTGAAATCCAGAAATTACGCTTAGAAAACGAAAGAATTAGAATAAGCGAAACAACTAATTCAGAAGTCGTTTTTAAATCGAAAGTGGAGCTGCAAAACTTTCTCCCAAAATTCGATCCGAAGAACAACGATATTAGCTTATATCTGGTGTTATTTGAGAGACAAGCGAAAAGAGTTGAAATCAAAAAAGAATATTGGACTTCTCATTTGATCGGATTATTGCCATACGATGTTGCACACATCATCGCACGAGAAAATGAAGAAATCACGAACGATTACGATAAGGTGAAAGAAATTCTCCTGAAAAGATATAAGTTAACACCAGAGAAATTTAGACAAATGTTTGTGAAGCATCAGAAAAAACAAGATATCACTTGGGGTGATTTCGCATACGAACTGACGAACTATTTTTACGAATGGATTCGAGGCTTACAGGTTATCACTTTTGAAGATTTGTGTGACCAAATGATTACTGACCAAATCAAAAGAAGAACTCCGCCAGAAATGTATGATCATTTTATTGACGAATGGACACATTTCAAAAAACCGGATCAAATTACCTCAAAATTAGACGAGTATGAAAATGTCAGAGCGAGTGTCAACAGAAGACCGAGAGAAAATTTCCAAAGAGAGTATTTAGTTTTTATCAAACGTCCACCATGGGAAGAACAGAAAAATTTACCAGTACGGAGATATATTCCACCTCATTCAAGAGAAAATACCAGAACTCCAAAGAAGGAAGAAATAAAAACATCAACGAAAGAATGTTATATATGTGGATTATAACACCTGGCGAAGAACTGTCCAAAAAGATACAAAGCGACGGGAGTGAATGGTTAAATCGATAGACACAAGCAAGATGATCAAGCAGTGACCGCAGAAATTCGGACTGAGTTCCTTTTAGAAAGCATCAATAAGAAATAATCAAGCGAACCAAAATTAGCTATGAGTGATCTCCAATATGTTGAAGTTGCTGTCAACGGAAAGAGTGCAATGGCTTTAATTGATTCCGGATCGATGATAACTGTGTTGAACTCGGATCTCATTTCGGATGAAAAGAATGAGGAAGGGAAAATAATTTTAAAAAGCGCATTCGGAGAAAAAATAGAAGCTTCTCTTTCCAGTGTTCAATTATGGATAAAGAACAAGAAAAACGAAGCATTTTCAAAACCTATTCAAGTATTAGCAGCGATCACAGATAAAATCCAAGGTCAAGCGATTATCCCATTAAATATATATCAAATGTTGAAAGAGAATGTAAACGAAACCACAAGCGATGAATCAACATTGGAGATTTATGGAAATTGCTGTGGGGGACAGAAGTCTGATTTCATTAGAACAGGAAGGGCAGAAAGCGGAAAACATATATTAGAAAATGAAAAATGTTTATGTTTGGAAATATTATTTCCCACGCAGGAGGAGAATGAATATCAACAGCGCGTGAGTGAAAGAGCTTTATTAAGAGATCAGCAGTTAAAATGTGATACGTTGAAAGCTGTATGGAAACAATTTAATTTCAAAAAAAGGAAATTTTTATTTGAGAGATGATCTAGTTACTATTCCACGACGATACAGTAACTGGAGAAAAGGTGGCTCAACTGGTTTTACCTAAAATTAGAAGACCTCAAGTATTGAAATTGGCTCACGAATCTGTTTTTGGAAGTCATATGGGATTCAAAAAGACCAGCGAAAAAATTCGTTTTAACTTCTGGTGGCCTGATTTGAAGAAGGATATTTTAGAGTATTGTAAATCTTGCAATAATTGTCAATTAAGAAGCCAAGAGAAAGCTACGGATAAAATACCTATAACCCCTGTTCTTAGACCAGATTTACCTTTCGAGGTCGTGAATGTTGATATAATTGGCGAGATTGACCCACCTTCGGCCAGAAAACACAAATACTGTCTTGTTATGATAGACCAGCATTCCAGGTGGCCGGAAGCGATTCCTCTTCGATCGTTGTCTGCCAAAGCTACATGCGACGCGTTAATGGAGATATTTATGAGGACAGGAATTCCAAATGTCATTGCTAGCGACATGGGTACTAATTTCACTTCAAAGTTAACTCAAGAATTTATGAAGCGCTTAGGCTGTACCCCACGATTTTCAGTTCCTGGATACGCAGCGTCGAATGGACTCGTGGAGAGGTACAACAGAGTATTAAAAATTCATTGCGCCACGTGATTAGGACTGATCCAAGTAATTGGGACAAATATATCCCGTACTTGCTTTTCGCATACAGAGAAGTCCCGAACTGCACAACGGGAGTTTCACCTTTCAAGTTGATGTATGGACGAACAGCTAGAGGTCCCCTGAGTGTGTTAAAATCAAGCTGGTGAGGCGACATTGCCATTCCGTTGAGCATAGGAAAATCCGTGGTTGACTACTTACAAGAACAAAAGATCAATTTAGAGATGGCTGCTGAGCAGGCGTCATTAATTGCCTCCGGAAGACAAGAAGCTTATGCAAGATATTTCAATCGCAAAGCTCGTTCCAAAAGTTTTGAGATGGGCGAAAAAGTATACTTATTGATACCTGATTCAACGAACAAGCTCTACGCGCAGTGGACCGGCCCTGGAGAAATAGTTGGTTTGAATCCTCCTCACTCTTATAAAGTGAAATTGAGTGATGGAAAAATTCGGCATTGTCATGTGAATAAGATAAGGAGGTATTACCCAAGAGTTAATGCAATCGGTGTGATATTCGAAGACGATGAAGACTTAGGTGAAATTCTTCCCACTCCAACTTCTCTAAGGCCCAGAATGAAAGAGTTATTGGAGCATATTGATGTAAGCCATCTGGAAGATGAGGAAGAAACCATATTGCTAGAATTGTTAAGTGAGCACCAAAAACTGTTTACTGGCAATGTAAACATTGCTAAAGTTGATGCTCATAAAATCAATTTAAAGCCAAACGTCGAACGGAAAAAAAAGTTCATGTACAGGATCCCTGAAGCATTGAAGGGAAAAGTAGATCAACAAATCCAAGAATTATTGGAATTAGGATTAATCGAGGAAAGCAAAGCTGGGATTGCATATCCGGTAGTCTGTGTGAATAAGAAAGATGGATCCATGAGATTGTGCATCGATTACAGGGCGTTGAACTGTGCAACGGTAACGGATGATTTTCCTATGGAAGACGCAACATAATTGATCCAGTCGATTGGCAGAGCTAACGTAATAACTACTTTGGATCTTTTGAAGGGATATTGGTCAATCCCGATGTCGGAAGAAAGTAAAGATTTTACTTCTTTCAAAACTCATCGCCAAATGTATAGATTTAAAGTCATGAGTTTTGGACTGAAAAATGCATCTGCTACTTTTCAACGGGTAATGAATAAAGCACTTGCTCCTTATAGAGAATTCGCCCGTGCGTATATAGATGACATCGCCATATTTTCGAAAAATTTCAGTGAACATTTGCAGCATTTAAACATCATTTTATCGAAGTTGGAAGAATTAAACTTCACTGTGAACCTTAAGAAATGTGATTTCGTGAAACCCCATGTGAAATTTTTAGGACACGTTGTAGGTTCAGGAAGACATCAGCCTGATCCTGAAAAAGTGCATGCAATAAGAAACTTAGCATCTCCGACAAATAAGAAAAAAGAGTTGCGTAGTGTTCTCGGTTTGTGCAATTACTATCGCGAGTACATTCCCAAATATTCGGAGCTTGTGTATCCCCTCACGGAGTTAACTAAAAAGAGAGTCTCCGACAAAATTCTATGGACTGATAAACATGAAGAAGTGTTCAAAAAATTAAAAGGTACGCTTGCCGATGCTCCTTCCTTGTATACTCCTGTGATGAACCGGCCGTACATCATTCATTCAGACGCTTCATCAGTTGGCATTGCTGCATGTTTATCCCAAAAATTGGATGAAAAGACTTACCCAATATCTTATGCGAGTCAGAAACTGACCCAGGCCCAGCAAGCTTGGTCAACAATTGAGTGGGAAGCTTTCGCGATTGTGTGGAGTTTGAAAAAGTTTGAATCGTGGGTGTTCGGCACCGAAATTGAATTCTACACGGATCATAATCCGCTCCCATTTTTAACAAAAAGTGCACCGCAATCGTCTAGACTGCAAAGATGGGCATTCTCCCTGCAAAGATTTAACCTAACTCTGAAACATTGTGCGGGAGCTAAAATGCCTCATGCAGATGCGTTATCACGCTTAGTGTGAACATTATCAATTATTGCTGAACGCAAGGATATATTTTTTTATATGTGTAGTTGTGCTAGTTCATGTGTTCTTTCCATTCTATTACATTTAGAATATCTTATTAATTTGAGTCATTTTGAAGTCAAGAACTTTATATTAATTAATGTTTTATAATATGTGTGATTTGTGATAATTTGTAATGTGTAATATTGTTCGCGTTTAAGTATTGCTTCTTTTCTTATAATTATTATAGTGCATTTTTTTTTGTTTGTTAATAATTGTGAACTAATTTTGCATTGTGTGAATATTTTGAGTATTAATTTTGAGAGTTTCAGCTGCTGAGTTAAATTTGTACACAAATGTAACGCCAGAGCTTGGTGGGGAGATGTAGTGTTCCCCTCCCCTCCGAGCAATGGTTCAGAGCCTCCGCTACACGGCGCTGGCAGTACCGCCCTAGAGGAGGGAGAGAAAAAGTGAGTTTTTTTGTAGAGGCAGTTGAAGGTCTCATTAGCAGGGAAGCAGTTGATTAGGCCTCCCTAGGAGTGTTACGAGCCTATTTTGATCTCTAAATAAAGTTTTGTTACATTTTAAAAAGGCGTAACTCATTTCACTATATCTTCGAACCACAATCAAACATTACATATATAGTATATATATATGTGTGTGTGTGCGCATCTCTATATGTATGTATATGCACCTATTTTAATTACAGAAGTGCATAAGGCGTTTAAATACGATGTTAAGTTTTGAAATTATAGAATTGACGTTTTCTCATCTTTTTGATTCCTGACTTAATTTTTTGTGTCAAGTTAATTTCGTTGATAAAGAACTTCAAAAAATAAATTCTGTATATCATTCTACTCAGAAATTGATAGATTACATATTTCCGAAATAAAATGATTCCCCCAGATGTTATTCAATGTTTATTCTGTTGTTGATCTAGGATTAATTCCTAATTTAGCGTACTTCTTGGCGTGTTTTTAAAATCGCGCCAAATGCAGAATTCTCAAAGTCGTAATGGAGATGGCGTTTTGACCGTTGGACAAAAAACATGTTAACTGTGAAATATAGAAAAACATGAGCCGAAGCGGTAGAAATGTTAAAGAAACGGCGAAATTTTATCCGATAGACAAAAAAACGTATTAAATCAGCGTTTTGTGGCAAACATTAAAATAAGAAATAGGGTAGATCTTAATTTTACTTAAAACAATAAAACTTAGATAAATATACTTAAGATTAATATAACTACGAAATGTTGAAAAAAGGTAAGAAATTACGGTGAAATTATGACCTAGAAACAACAACGTATCATCATTGACAATGCTTTTTTCGGCATTAATTAAATTAGTAATAAATTAAAAAGTAAAATAATTAAGTAATATAACTAAATAAATTAAAAAATAATATAATTAAGTAGTATAACTAATTAATAATATAATATTAATAAGAAATATAATATATAGATAATATAGAATTAGAATAAATCAAATTTAAATAGTATAATATAATAAAAATAATAATTAATAGTAAAATAAAAATTAATAAGAAGTAAATATAAGAAGTATAATATTAATAACAATTAAAATAAATCAAAGATAAATAGTATAATATTATATAATTGAGAATTAAAATTCAAATATGTATAGTATAATATAATATAAATAAGAATTAAAATTCAAATATATATAGTTAAATATAAACAAGAAATAAAATTAAAATATATAGAAATAGAATCAATCGTCAGAATAGAAACGAGATCCCCTTTCATAACAGGGTTACCACAAAAACAAGATTTTTACGACTTTTTTGGATGGGTTACCAAATTGGCAATTTATCGCCTTTTTGAATTTTTCCCAACCGACAAGAAGTACGCTAATTTCAGATCCACCCGGATTAATTATTAAATTTTACCACAAGAGACCACCCAAAAAAGATAATGCAATTCGCTTATAAATCCTTCAATGATCATGATCCAACTTTATGAATAATAATTTTTTTTATTTATCAAGGTTGTAGATAAATTAAAGGAACCTTGAGAATTTAAATTTCAGCTCTTAATATGTCATTGTATAATATTCAGGAATAGTTTATAATTAGTGATAAATTTTAGGAGAGAGAAAAAAAAACTAAAAAAGTACATTACCCATCTTAGAAACTCTTTAACCAATTGAAACTTTTCGTTGGAAAAAAAATTATCAAATCAGAAGACTCGGGGATGCATTTGCTGAGTGAAGAAATTGAATTATCTGAGTAAACAATTCTATATCTTACACATTTACCAGTAATTTTACTATTTCGAGTGACAGTAATACACACTTCTAAATTGCTTCACAGTTTGATACATTGCAGTAGCACCCAATGAATGATATGTATCAAGTATTTTATTTTAAAAAAAATCATGAAGATTATTTAAAGAAAATATCACAGTTCTCAGTAGAAACAAAACAACTAAAAAATTTTAAAACAAAACTTTTAGACCACTCAGAGTTTGTCGGTTTTTTTACTCAATGGGGTAGATATATTACTAGATGAAGCCACTGTAATAGTTTCCACTAAATAGTTTTAGTTGTATTTAGAGTTGTCACTTGATCTTGAATATAAGTAAATGATAGGTCCCATTAATTCTATAGATTCCACTGGATGAACTCTCAGTTAACTCACAGATCGATCCAAATGTGTGACATCACATGTGGATTGATCCCATTGATCAATTAATTTTTTCAGGCAGACAAAGTGTCATCTTAATTATTTATTCAAAAAATATTTCAGGATTTTCAAACATAAAAAAAAGTGTTAACACGAAGTATTTCGATTCCTCTGCAAATGTAATATCATAGAAATATTTTGAAATGAAATAAAAACATTATTCAAGAAATGAAAGTGATCCAAAGTGTATTGAAGTTTCAATAGTAGTTTTTAAAGTATATATTTTTTTTAAAATATTTTTTGTAGGAATAAAGTAGATCCTATATATCATTTTTCATAAACTATTTAGGTTATTTGGGTCATGAAATATTTGGAAAAAAAAGATTTCTATTGAATATTTTCTTCAATTTTAATAGTCAAAAAATTACTTCAAATTGCTTAAAATATGATGTATTAGAATCTATTAGAGATATTTGAATTCTGTTACTTGAAATATAAACAAAAAATTTGGTTTGAAGGAAAATAAAAATAATTTAATTATTTTAATAATTTTCAAAGATTTTGTGTTGGCTTCAATTCAAAGATTCTATAATTCATTAAAATACGTACTTCAAGTTTGTTATAAGCATACGAGAGCAGAGCTTCAAAAATATTTTACAAAAACTCGGGAAGATATCAGGTGTTTGTTAAACTCTGTCAGGTTGAAAAGAATGTAGGTGATGAATACAATGTAGTTGAAAAGAATGCTTGTTAATATTTAAAAGAAATATAAAACACATTATAGTCCATTGAAGTGTTTATTTATTTATGAGTGTTTCCAGGCTGTCTATTTCTTCTCGATACAAGATCCACTATCCGCAGCCAAAATATAACAAAATTTTGAACCATGTAGGCATTCCTCTATCATTATCCATGTAACATTAACGTGAAGGATTTCAGCTCCGACATATTTAACATACATTGGACATCTACTCAAACGAATCTTTAGAAGAAACAGGGCTCGAAAATGGGTCTCGATAAACACATCTCTGACCAGGAGCTTGATGCTAAGACCAATATATTACCACATTCTCCATTGCTCTTAATGCCAAGTTAATGCTTTTAACTTCATTTCGATTTCAAGCTTATAACTTCAATTTTAAAAAAAATTGTTGAACTTATGTTATAACGAAACGGTAGAGGACGCTTTGAAAGAAGGGAATGTATGGGTAACTGATTGATCTGGCATAATAGAGCAGCATCTGTTATATCTTATTTCTATATCTATGTAAGGTATGGTGATTTTTTTTCTTTTTTCACTCGACGGCCTCTTATGTGTGTTTCTCTTAAATAACCCTGAGCAATATGTTGCTGCAATAAATAAATCATATTATACTTGAAATATACAGCAGGAGTATTTATTGTTTTGTGGAATACCATTCTGAATTATATGAATGAAATAGATAACAACATATAAAACTTGATTTCATTTTCATAATTTTCTGCATTCTGTTTATATAGAAAATAAGATAATATATCAATACCTATAAAAATCACAAGGAATTTATTTTACTTCCATAAAAAGCTGAAATTTATTACATTTTATAAGAAAGAAAAAAAGGCTAGTTTTATATGAAAATGTAACACTACAGAAAATTGTTATACATTTCGACAAATTGGACTCCTAAGAAAATATTTCATTTTATATTTGTAATATATTTGAAACCATTATTGATCCGTACAGGTTTCTAGTAATTTGTCTTGTGATATCATAAAAAAACAAAAAATGAAAACTCAAAAGAAAATGGAACCTTTTCAAACTCGATTATTTCAATGAGGAACAACTGCTTCAATGACTAAATGATATACTATACTTAACTTCATGTCAGCAAGATAAGATTTGAACAAGAAGGGATATTAAATTAATTCTCAATTAAATAAATGATTTACACTTTTAATTAATTAAATTTTTTGTGACCATTGGTGAATCGTCCAGTTATATGTTGTTTATATCTCACAAAAAAAAAAAAAACTCCATTGTACAAAACAACAAAATTCTTCCTGAACCCGCCCATCCACTGATAACCAGCCTCCGCAACAACCAATCAAAAGACACCCTCTCAATCTTGAGAGAAAAACTACAGACAACCGACAAAAACACCAGACTTGAACACCTAACAGGATAATACCATCTACTGCGGCCAACCTTTTAATAGTATCAAATTTCTCACAAAATATATTTTTCCAAGCATTAACACTATAATAATTAAATTAAACTTAAATAAGTAAAAAATTTAACTTTTCAGATAATAAAAACTTAACATTAATGCATTTTATAAAAATAGTTTACTATTGCTTAATTAATTTCACTACATTTTTCATGTATTAAATTTTAACTCCTGGACAAGTGAGAAACCAAAGTTCAGCTACATCTTATTATCAATAGTAAATTCTGGGGATTAAAGTCAGTGAGTGTTATGTACCCCAAAAATAAGAACTCCGCTATATTTGTTACGATATGTACTAAAGTCTTATCTAAATAATTGATCTTGTAATGTAATTAGTTGTCCAATGTTGAGCTTCAAATTAATATTAAACAAAGCAAATGCAATAATGTATCGAGTTTTTGAGAATTTTTTAATATCTGAATCCATATTGAAAACAAAACCATTTCTGAATGAGTTTCATTTTTAATTACCGATAATGGCAACAGCTGAATTTAGAAAGTAAGTTCCCGCGCTCTTCAGCTAAATTAGCTAAGATCCTGCTATAAGGTGTAAATAGTACCCGGGAAACATTTCGCTAAAGTCCTTTTTTTATGAAGAATCAATAATAAAATATCCGTGAATTTTCATAGAAATCTTTATGTTTTGTTGGTTGTGCTTTAACGAAGTTGTTAAAAAGTATTTTATTATTTTTGGAAACTCTAAAACTTTTACGCGCAATGAGACATCTAATGGTCATCGCAGCTGATAAATAAGTTTTTCCCGCCAAGATCCGCGCCTGTGACCGATGATCACTGAGAACTGTTTATTTATGTTCCTGAATCACCTATTTGTTTCTGGACAATAATGACTACAATGACTCCCAACGAGCAAGAAGTACGTGATAAATTTTTGGAATTATGTGCAGATCTAAACATGGATGGAAACGCCACTGATGAAGCGTGGCAATCATTTCTGAAGATTAGCAATACTTATACTTTAGAAGTAAACATTTATATTTTTATTGATGAAATTATTTAATCTCAATTAGTAGTAATTAATGTAAAAAATAATAATTTTTTTACTCATTTATTTAATGATATATCTATTAAGTTTTGCTATGCCATGGTTTAAAAGGAAAGCCGTAATTCGCGGTCATTGATTTTTACTTATAATTTATTTAAATATTTGAGTTGCATTTAAAATTCTAAATTTTAATGTTTTGAAAATTATTTTACATTTTTTTTTTATCCGTTCATATTACGGCAAAATGTAGGTCATTAAATCAAAGTCAAATTGTTAGCAGTTAGTGTCTGAAACTATTAAAAGTATTCTAGTGACATACAAATTTTTTCCATGTCGCAAAATTTTTTTCTGTGCCATTCATTTTTTTATTTTAATTAATGGGTTGAAAATGTAATGATTTAGTTTGGCTAAGATCAGTATTAAGAATTTCAATTTCAGTGTATCATTATAAATATACTTTCTTCATATGTTAGACAAATGTGAAAAGGATTCTGTTATTTTTTACACAAATTTATTTTTCAGTTGTATTATTGTTGTGATCTTAAGTGTTAAATTCATTTACAATTTCTAGTGTCACTTGCATAATAAGTTTATGAAAAAATATATATAATATTATATTCTTATGGAGAAATAAGAACTTTCAAAGGAGTTTAAAACTAATTATGAAATTAAAAAGAGACACATTGCTGAATTTGTTTTTTGTACAGCAATGTTTTAATTTTTAAATTTATTTTTTCAAAGTTATTAATTAACTATAAAATATTTTACTATAGGGTGATGCCTTACATTGGTTGGCTTGTGCCTTATATGTAGCTTGTCGAACTTGTGCTGTTCCTACAGTTAAAGGAAGTCTTGTTGAAGGCAATTATGTGTCATTGACAAGATTGTTGAGGTCTTGTAAATTTAGGTAAGTATTAACAATTGTTTTAATTTAAGATGTTTTTGTAATCGTAGTCTTCACTTTAAATTTCTAAACTGATTACCCTAATTTGATATATATTTATCAGTACTCTTATGAGATACTGTTTACATAATCAAACTAGATTGATATGCATTTATATTCAATCAAATTAACCTAAATGATGTAAATATATAAATCTAGATTTGCCTAAAAAAATCTCACTTAAATGTTTTTTTTCAGCATGTATAAAAACTTGTAATTTAATATTTAGGAGTGAAGATGAAAATTCTAAACTGAGTGTTGATTAATACTAATAAATTGATTTCTGAATACATAAAGTGTCCTCCAAACAAATATATCTCCCAGAATGGGACAAACAAACCAGATACTTTTCAAAGATACCAGAGCCAACAGAATTGTCCTTTAAAAAGAGATTTCTTACAAGAGGTACTATTGTAAATTTTTTTTAAATGTATAAAATATTCTGGTGAGTAAAGATTGAATTAAAAAAAACCCTTCATGAATCAACATTGAAAGTTGAAGGGATGAAATATATATTAAATTATGTATAATATTAATACAAACATTAATTTATATGCTTCAATCAAAGTTGTAAATGCTGATATTCCTGCAAATGAAGATATATATAAAACTTTCATGAATGTAGTCCTTTTCCTACAATTTTATCTTGTCAGTAAATCTTTCTAGTAGATTTCACTTTTGTAACGCTGTGTTTTAACTTAAAAATAATTTATTTTGCAGCCTTGTTCAGTTTTTCAGTAAAATGAAAAAGTGGGCTGATATGGCCAATTTACCCAAAGAGATGAGAGATAAGGTTGATAGGTTAGAAAGAAGTTTCAATGTATCTACAGTAATATTTAAAAAGTTTGAACCCATTTTCTGTGATATCTTTAAAGATCCGTTTAAGGATCCTCCTCGTCCAGCACGAAGTAGAAAACAAAGGTATGTATAATGTGCTAAAAATTTCCAAAAAAAAAATTCTTTTTTAACTATATATATGTATATATCACCATATATTTTGTAGGAGAATCCCTTGCACATCATCAGAAGTCTTTGCATTTTGTTGGACCTTATTTATTAGAGTAAAAGGTATATATTGCTTTAAGGTTTACTTATTTTATTGTAGCTAGAGTTTTACAATAAAATTATATTGAAATATGAATTAATTTATATTTTTCTTCTAGGGCATTTTCCTGCCATTTCTGAAGATTTGGTGAATTCATTTCACCTACTACTTTGTTGTGTTGATTTGATGTACTCAAATGCTTTATTAGCTGAAAAGAAAGATATTTTAAATCCAAATTTTATTGGTATGATTATTGTTTTTTATATTGATTAAATGAAATAGATGGATAGATTTGAAGAAAAAAAAAACTACTAAATATGAAATTAAAATCAATTTTTAAAAGAAATTAAATAAAATTTAATTAAAAATACAGCTATTATATGTATGTATTGTAAATAGAGTTTATTACAATCTGTTAAGGTCTACCTCCTGGATTTGGTACTAAGGAATTTGTGGTACCTTTTGAACCACCTTGCATTATTGATCTTTTGTGCAATAAACATCAAGGTATAGCTGTTGAAGCAAAAGGAATTAAAGAACATTGGTGGAAACCTTATCTTAAAAAACTGATGGAAAAAAAGGTATGTAATCATGCAATAAATGTAGTGTTTCCTGCACGAAAAGTACAATAAATGTAATAATAATGAAAAATACTTTTTTTAAAAAAAAATATCTATATTTTAGATGTCAACTATCTGTTCATATTCAATTCTTTTTGACTGGCAATAGTTACAAAGTAACATGGAAAATGAAAAGTATAATAATGTTGTATTTTATTAACAATTGGTTTCTAAGAATTGAGATAAGTAATTGTATCAAATGGTATAATGATATTAATGCCATATATTACCTTGATATATTGTAAAGCTACTTAACATTATTTTACAAATAAAAAAATCACACTTACAATATTCTATACATTAAGTAAAATAAGACATACATTTCTATTTTAATTGTATATATGTCATTGTAATTCATTATTAGACTTGTTGTATAGAATTTGTTTTTGTTGAAAGTAACATGAGAATGTATGAAAATAAAAAGTATTTTCTGTACTTAATACTTGGCAAATAATCTACAAAAACGTTTAATGACATCTATGTTTAATAATTTTAAGTAATTTGTTTTTTAAATTTTTAGCATTTTAATTATATTAATAATGAAACAACTTTCTTAAAGATTAAAGTTCAGTACAAATATGTTAGTTTTTAAATACGAAATAAATTTTTAAAGTATATGTAACCCTTTCAAAATACTTTTTATTAAGTTCTTTTTAGCATTCCATTTACTTAGAACTTTTCTAATTACTTTTCCTTGCAGATAATCATAATTAGAAATGAATTATGGAAACTTATTTTGAATTATTACTTGAAGTTGAAGAAATTTATTCTGGTTGTTTTATTCATGAATAAAATTATAATTGATATTTTATATATATTCCCTTTTCAATATCAACTTCCAAATGACATAAAGAAATTGCATGAAATGTATATCACTGATTAATTAATGGGATTTTTTACTTTCTAGATTTTAAAAGGAAAGATTGATTTCCTCACAGGCTTATTGGACACTCATAATTTTGAATTAAATAGGTAAGTAAATTAAAAATTTTGTTTGGTAAAGGCAAATATATTGCTCTAAATAATTTTTATTTTTAATAGATCATTGAATTCTTGATTAAATTATTAAAAGATAAGAAATATTTAGTGTTTATATAAAATGATGGAGAATTCAAAGTGTTTTATTTATAATTATTTGCATTGATATTCATTAATACTTTTATATAATTAATGAAAAAGTATATAAAATTATGAAAATTAATTATCCAAATATTACTATTATTTGAATACTCTTCTTATTGTATTTTTTTCGTGATTACTACTTAATGTTTTACTTATTTAAGTATGTTGTATTTTTTAATTTAGAATATTGGCTGTTATATTTCTCAACTTTTAGTGAAAAGTATAACGATAACCATAAAATTGTTTTTCACTCCTCTTTAAATTATATAAGTCGAACAGCTTTTGTTATTTTCCCTTTATTTTCCAGTTAAAATTAATTGAAAACATAAAATAATTACAGGTTTAAAAATTCACTAAATTACAATTCAAGGAATATAGATTTATTTTTTATGATTTATTATTTTCAAAAGTGACATCTGATGTGGTTGCAAAATTGCAACTTCAGAAAAGGTCTGCAAAAATGTAAGAAGTATGACAAAAAATTTCATTGACCTTGAAATATTAAAAGTTATATTCAGGAGTTTTTGAAAAGCTTGTAAAGAACATGTTGGATTTTTAGAGAAGCAAGTATGTGCTGTTGTAATAAATTATTTTCTGACATTTATTTTCTTTGTTTCAGTCTTCAATGTATGAAAAACACAAACTTTGTATGTCTGTGGTAATGAAAAGAGATTAGATGTTTTCCTTTTTTTTTAACCAAGGTTTTCATGAATAATTAGATAAATGTGAAGAAGTAACTGAAGTAATATCACAACTAGAACTGTAATTGACTATTGCATCCATCAGTAGTGGTGTACTTTCTTGTGCAAAAACTCACAATGAGAATATTTTTATGAATATGTTCTTATTTTTAATAATAGTTTTGCATGTAAGCAAATTAAAAGAACAAATATAAAACAAAAATATTCTATGTTATTGAAAAAAAATTTGTTTCTAAATTTGTAATTTCTTTTTGGCTTTCAGCAAAGCTATCAATAAAGAATATGAAGAACATGTTCTAAATGTTGGAGATTTTGACGAGAGAATCTTTCTGGGTGAAAATGCTAGTGAAGAAATTGGAACTCCTGCTAAAGGATATCTTCATCCAGGGATTTCAGAGCTTGCTGAAAAAATGAAAGAAATGAAAGGAAACCTACAACAATATATGCAAGAGGTTAGTTTTATCAAAGCTTTTAAGTGTATTACATGTTTTAAATTTCAAATATTTTAATTAATTACAAGTTCAAATGATACTCATTTATGATAATATAAGTCATAAATGTTTAATTAATTGGCTTGTAGATGCTTGAAAATTTTATGTACATAAAATGTTTTCATTTCAAATTTAAATCCATGTCTTTTTTTTAAACTGCATATAAGAAATCTAAGGTAAATAATTAGAGATTTTCAAACTCTTACAATAACCACTGAAGTGGTGGACTATAAGAGAAAATGATATCCCAGACAATAATTGATACAAGTGGTATGTAAGGATTATAATAAATTCTCAATGTTGACTCTGATGTTTTGAGGGGGACCTGTGTCCGATCCAAGGTTTGAATTTAGATTGTAGAATATATTTAAATTTGTGTGTGTGTCTGAATTGAAAAAGAAGCTTGCTTTTTTTTCTTAGAAAAGATGTTATTTAAGAAGATATTAGAAATGTAGTTCACATGGTCCTTATTTTGTAAGAAAATGCAATTTAGAATTGTTTGATTCCAACTGTTGCTTAATATTTGTCTATATTGCTCATTAAATAAACAATCCTTCACTTTTGTTTAAAAAAGAAGTATTCAGTAAAACTATTTAGTTTTACAAATATTTTTTCAATAAATGTGTTCAGTATTTTGATATTTTTAAGTCGTAGACATCTTTATGAAATTAGTGGACGAATATGTGTACAAATTGCTCTGATCTTCTCATTTCTGATGAGGCCATAGTAGCTTAATGATCCTGGTCATGAATTCACTTTCAGTATTGTTATGTCATCTGGTGGGCTCGAGTCTACTAAAAATTTGCTGTGTAGCAGGACAGACTATCGTGGCTCCAAGCCCGTTTGTTAGTATGTTGTGGAAGTTAGGAGATATGACAACCAGCGTGGGTTTGATCCTCATCACTTAATCAAGGATAAATTTAAAGATCATGAGGTCCATCACCAATAGCTCTCGTGTGACTTTAATAAAAATCATTTTTAAAAAAAAAATCTGTTTATCAGTGTTCTTAATATGATTTTCTAACATTACAAATATAATAAACTTCAAAACTTTCATTGCATTCTTGAAAGGGCAGAAATTATATAGCCATGTATGAATATTTCACTTATACCTTAAATAATTTTGAACTTTTCCCTTCAGACTAAATCATTATTGCCTTCAACTCCGTTGACTGGTAGGAAATATTTGAAAGACAAAGATGCTGCATATATTACTCCTGTTAGCACTGCAACTCAAGGAGTTAGTCGTTTGCAGAAACTTTTGCTTGGAAGAGAAGCTAGCCCTAATGAAGTACTTCGATCAATATTCAAGTATGTTTTTGTTTCACTTCATACGATTAACTCGTAAATTCAGGCTTTAAACTAGAATATGAGGTTTAAAAAATTTTGTGTTTCCGTGTGATATACTACACCTTAATAAATGCAGTATTGTGTAATTTATAAAATAAACCACATGTATTACAATATACATCTATTATGCCTCATCCCTCTTAATTCCAAAATGTTTGTATTGTAAGAAAGAGAACTTGCTAGGTAGTTTAAATTTTTTTGGGGGGGGGAAAGAAATCTCGTTTTCTAAGAAATCTCGTGTGTGTATGTATATATATATAATACTTTTGTTTTCAAACAGGGAATGTAGCTTGAATCCTGAAGAAAAAATCGTGAGTAGAGTAAAAGAAATGGGAGAAACATTTTGTACGTGCTATGCAATGGTGAGTCTTAATTTTTAAAACGCTAGTTTATTTTTTCATTTTTGTATCTAATTTTAACAAAGAGCATATTATCTTATTGCCTTCAAAAATTATTTCAAGTATTTATTTTATAGCCTTCTGAGGACCATATTGGATCTCACACTGAATTTGCTAAGAAAAGATTATCATTGGGAGAAAATTTGTACTATAAAGCATTAGAAGACATAATGGTATTGGAGCAGAAACGGCTTCCACCTAAAACAGATTTTTCTGTAAGTGTAATTTTTGTGAATAAAAGCCTTAACTTTAATACAATTTTTTTAAAGTATTTATTTGCATTTTATGGTGCAATTATTAATTACAAGTTTTCTTCCCCCAGAACATGTTGGATCTTGATGCCTTCCACCGTTCTTTATTTGCTTGTTGCTTAGAAATTGTGATATTCTCTTATAATTCACAAAGGTAATATTACTCTATATCTATTTTTGTGTATCTTATTACACAAAAGATTTATTAAATAAATGTTTAATTAAACTGACCTTCCTGTCTTTCCTTTTGTTTAGGTCTTTTCCTTGGGTGCTACAGATATTTAATCTTCAACCATATTATTTTTATAAAGTGATTGAACTACTTATTCGTGCTGAAGATGGATTGTCACGTGATGTTGTAAAACACTTGAATCATGTAAGTTTTGCTTGTTGGTTCTGTTGAACTATTATAAGATTTGAAAAAAGTGAAATCCAATATCAAAGTTGTATTGTTGAATTTATGTCCTTTATCTCAAATTATTAAGATTTCTGTTCCGTGTTTATTAATTTGAAAGAAAGGGCAGGCTGTGGAAGATTAAAAATATATTTTATCAGCACTACAGTCATGTTCATTAAGGAATAAAATATGAAGAAAAAAAAATTCTTATAAAAGTTTTATTTATTTTGCTTTTGAAATATTAAAAAAACATTAGCACTCAATCTGTGATAATGGTTAAATACACAAATGAAATCTTTGGTGGACAGGATATGAGTTTTATACTGTAAAATCTTGACTATAGTGTGCATGCGTGTATAATACGCATGCTTGATTTGGACTAAATTTTCGGAAAAAATTCAAATACAATACGCATCCATAACTTTTCAATATTTTATTTAAAAATTGCACAAGTATTTATTGACATAATTGAAATTTTTTTTAAAAAAAAAGAATGAAAATCTTGAATTCAGTAGGAAAAAAACTTAAATTTTAACATAAAACAAGCAATAGTGTCAAATTATCGGTCTTAATCACTTTCACTAGAACACAGCAAATATATTGTTGCGTCCAAGTCACAATTATCTGTGCCGTCGTAATATGCATCATGTACGCGTGTGCAACATGTACTGTAAGTTCCCGTTTGTGTAAAAGAACACCTGCGTAGCACATGTGTTACAACAATCTCTTACAGCTGCTGCACGTTTGATGTTTAAAAATTTTTCTTTAATTTTTACACAAATATAATATGCACCCTCATTTTTACGTACTAAAATGTGGGGAAAAGTGCATATTATAGTCAAAATTGTACGGTACTTAAAATTTATTTTAAAATATTCGCTTAGCAAAATCTTTGGCTGAATTTCATTTAATATCTTGGCTGAAAATAAAACTGAAGTCATTGCATTTAATAATAATTATGAATAAATGTAATAATTATAGATGGTTTTTTAGTTAAATATTGTATAAAAGATTTAATTAATGTATCAGGTAGTATTATTTAAATTGTGTTTTGAAGCATCAAATTTTTTAAGAACTTATATAATTTTTTGTTATTTAGATTGAAGAACAAATTTTAGAAACTATGGCTTGGAAAACAGAATCTCCTTTATGGGTTGCCATTGAAACATCAGGATTAAATGTACCTTCTTGTGAAGATGTTAGTTAAATTATTTTTACTTATATATACATTATATATATTTTTAAAAAGTGACCATTCTGAGGGCAACCTCATATGATGTATTTTTTGAATGCAGATAGAAATTGATATTGTGTTTTAAAATACATTGGTTGCATACATTGTAATAAATTCTCTACAAAGCTTGAAAAAGAGAAAAATTTGTAATGTTAAAATTTTTTAATGCTATTAATGTGATATGTAAGAATTTCTTTCAATAAAAAATATATATATTAATTGTTATAAATGTTGTAGTAAATGAGAGTATTATAATATCCAAAAATGCTATTCGAAGGTCTAAATGTAATTTTAAATCTTTTGTTAAAACACAATGTTTAATTTTTTTAAAATTTAGTTGGAGTATTTTTCTTTTTATTTAAATATGCATAACATTAGAAAAGCAGTTAAATTATTATTTTTTTCTAGGTTTCTTTACCACATCCCCCAAATTCAAATTTTCATCATTCTTCACAATTAGTCTCATCACCTTTAGCTCATCCTGCTGTCCGCAGAGTAACTAGTGAAAGAAAAAGTAGGTGCAATTTAATTTAATTTTACTTGCTATAATTCTAATGTCATTGAATAAAATTTTATTACTGATTGCACGCAATATTATGTCGTGTTAATTTTAAAAAACAAATAACTTCTTTTTTCTTCACTTTAAAAAAAAATTTCCAGCCAGAAGTATATTGTAGGAGTACTGTTTTATTTTATATTTCTTTCTTTTTAACTTTTTATTTAAGTCTAATTTTTCCAAGTTATTCACCTTTTTTTACAAGGAAAAGAAAATGGAAACTTGGCAATGAAAATCGTAGGTTGTATTTGAAAATTCAACGTCATTTTTTGAAAGTATTATTTTACTGTCAGGGGAATATACTTTAAGCATATTACAAATTGAAGCAATTGTCTGAGAAGAAGATATAATTTCATAATCGTGGTTCAGATAATTATTTTTTTCACAGTTCAGTCATGAATTTGCTAAAATTTATTCATAAATGTTAGTGTTTTTTTTTTTTTTTTTTTTTTTTCCCCTTCTAAAGTTACATGTGAATTTATAAATGGCAATATTTAAAAAGTGTGGGTTGGGAGTGAAATTTTTCAATTATCAAAAATTATTTTTTATGAAGAGTTATATTTTTGTAAACTTTTAGTTCTATAAATGAGTTTCCTTGATTAAATATCATTATGTTTAGGTAATTAATAAAAAAATCAATTATATAAGTACAAAAAATAAGCTCATTCTTTTAAATTAAAATGATTTGGACGTTTTGTATTCCGATTTTCTAAAGCTATTGTGTATTTTATAGTAAAGCATCTTTTTTAGCATCGAACAAGTTTAAGAATAGTTTTGATAGATTTGTTATTTTTTTTAATAAATAACAAATCTATCAAACATTCTGCATTTTAGTTTTATTTTAGCATTCTACATTTTAATTTTAGGAAATATTTTTTCCATCTATCTTTAAATGAAACTTATACATTTTTGATTATTAGTTGGTTTTTTAGGATATCGAATTACAAAGGCTATTATTCCTTTTTTATATTTTATTTAACAAATATATGAAGTATTTTTTATATTGCTTATATGTTGAATGTTGTTATAATGGATTTTCCATATAATTTTATTGCTGTAATTGATTTTTTGCGTTCTTTTCATATATTTTGATCAATTTGTTTGTATACTTACTATTTATATTGAATGAAATATCCATTCAAATTAAAATTGGGAGGGGGGACTTATTTATTGATCAATAACCAGTAGTTTTTTTTTACTTATTTATTGTGGTGAGCATGGTAAACCCTGTTGACACTAGAGAAAGGAATTTTCTTTCTGAAGTTATGTTAATGAACTTAAACAACTATAAACCAAATTCTGTATTAAGGTTTAAAATATTTAGTAGAACTCTAGTTGCATTGTGTATGAAGAAATTTGAAGAACATATATAATTTTTCATTCTCTGTGCATATTATGTCTGTAAATTACATTATGAATTAATTATGTTATTATAATCTTTTTATTAAACTAAGTTTTTGTTTTATTTATTTTTGTTAAATATCTGAATAGATAATTAACATTTTCAAATTAATTTATGTAACATAAATAAGTGTTTGAATTTTGGATGCATATGGAATTTTATGTTTTGATATTGTTATTTCTGTGGTTTAAAATTTTGAATTGCATTATTTAAAATATGCCAACAAAAAAGATTTGTTTTAAAATTCTCAGAACTGAATATTAGAAAACTTTAGAAAAAAGTTATAATAATTACACGTAATTTAAGTTTGGGATATGATTAAGAAAAATTTTGGTATTTTCTACACAGAAAAGATATGTAAATTAATTTGTTTTTTTTTATGGAATTGTTTGCATAATTGAATGTAGGATCTTAAATATTAACTTACACATGATGCTTTGTAAGTTAATTTTTAATGATCAGTCTAGTATACAGCATTTTAATGACCAGGAGAAACATTGGAATTACATGCTTTCTTAAAGAGGAAATCTTTTAAGAAAGGCTAATTCCACAATATAAGATTTAACACTAATTTTACTATACATGTATATTAAAATCTAAGTATTTTAATTTTGTAATTTTATTGAACATTTTTATTTTTTTCCCTATGAACCCCTTCTGGTAAAATGACAAGTCTAGCTCATCATTGATTTTTCGTGCCATACCTCACTATGACGAGCTACACTTGTTATACGACTAAAGTTATTGTTGAAAATGATAATTAATTTAGTTTAAATTTCTAGTGTGCTGAATTTGGCAACACTTTAGTTACTTGTGGAAATATCTCAGATCTCTATCACATTGCTTACCGTATGAATTTCTTGGTATGAGTCTATCGAATTGTCGCTAGTCTGTAAGATTTCATTCTTGTAAATATTTAGTGTGAGCATCGGTCAATATATATTTTTGCTAAAGGAAAAATGTGTTGTGTAATAAATACCATAATGGATAAGACAATGAAGGTCAAGGTGGTTGGAGCGATTATGAAGAATCGGAAGAAATAAGTATACATTTACGTGATAATGTAAGTGATGATAGTGAAATATTACCAAGAAAGGGAAAATGTGCTAGGTGACTAATAAGTGATGATAGTGATCCTTCTGGAATAGTAAACACATCGGAAGAATGGATTTGATAGGAAATAGATAATGTGTTTTACCAGAGTGTTTTGAAAAGTACCACATGCTTGAAGAATATTTACTATATACCTTATTAAGGTTTTGTTTTATTTATTTATTATTATTATTTTTTTAATTTTACTGTTTTTGATATTTAACAATTTATAAAAATGGATGTTAATGAAATGGTTATGTCATGCTCAGTTTTTCATGATTAAACCGTATCGGAAGGGTTAATAGGCAGGTCAGATCCTGAATGACTTGTCATGTTGAGCCTCCATTTTTTTTCAAATATTATAATATCAGAATTTGGACTTATGATCTAAATTGGATTTTCTTTCACAAAAAAAAAAAAAAAAAAAATTGTATTTCAGATGTTTGCTTTTGTAAATTTTATGAATTATTATATATTTAAAAATTACAAGAACTTTTTGTACTTTCTTTGTTGCAGTATTGCTAATAACTTCTGAAAAATGTGTTGTCTTATCTATCTTACAATCTCTGTTTAGTATTGCTAGATCATTCACTCTGTTTTGACCTATAGTTGATGTTTGGTCATCTTATATATTTGTGAAGTTATTGAATGATCACCTTGTGAATAGTTTAAGAAACTACAAAAAAAATTTGTAGGAGAGAAATTTTGTTAAAATTGGTTGATTATTAATTAAAATTGGATTGACTTCTTCCAGTGTAAAATTGTATTCTGTCAACTCTGTTTTGATATCAGTTGAATTAATTCTTGGAAGAACATCAGCATTACTGTAATGTTTTCATCATGCTCCAAAAATTTCTGTCGAATTTTAAATTTATTGGTAATTTCATTCATTACTTTAAATTTGCATGTTATGACATCAGTCTTATTTGAGATGCAGTAGAATTATTTCAAAAGAATTCAAATATTGTTTTAATACCAAGCAACTCGGTTTTAGTTTCTACTGTCAAATTTGTTTCAAGTACTATGTTGATATTTTTCAAATTTTTATCAGATGGTTTAATACTCTCAATTCTAGCTGACCATCATGTTGATAAAAAAAAAACTTTGTAGATACTGGCAAGTACAGTTCTTAAGAACTGAGTGAAGTACTCGCACTGAAAATTGTGAATAATCTTTGTATTTCACCAAAAAACTTAACAACAATTTACAGAATGAACTCAGCAGCACAAATTTAAAATATGAGATCCATAAGATGGGAAAATTGCTTTATTACGATTGAACACTTATAATGATCACTCATATTGCTATCATAATTGTATCTTTGTTCACAACAATAATCCAGAGACAAAATTTGACTTCTCTATTTCCTATATCATTGTTTTCTTCAATGTGAATATCCAAAAAAACTTTCTCTAATTTCATAACTATCGAAACTTTCTTCTGCACAATGATAAACAAAACATGTGTACTCATTAGAAGCTGTATCGACAATTATTGTAAAATATTTGAAAGTTCTAATTTTATTCAAAGCATGATCAATTACAGTTTGCACAGAGAGATATAAAAACTTGTTCTGAATGTGAGCAGATAAATAATGTACTTTTATTCATTGTTTTTGAGCATGGGAAATTTTTACTTTTTCCAAATGATTAGCCAAAAAGTCATTGTATGTGCTTAAAGTTGCCTTTATGAGGATCTACTATTCTTTTCATGATCAGGTACTCTAACATAAAGATTATGCTAGTCTTTATTTGATGACCAATCTTCAATGTCAGCAAGTCTGGATCTATGATTCACTGGTTGAGTGCAAAGAACATGGCATGGTAAACAGTATAGAGCTGTCTTGGAATTCTCACACACTTCATGCTAACCAACCTGCTAATAAACTCATTGTTTTTCATTATGTAAAGGAAATTCAATGCCAAATTTGTCAGAAATTACAATTCTTGGAAATGAAATGATTTTTTTTTTTTTTGTTTTTTTTTGTTTATGAATTCGACTGGAATACTCTGAGATGTAATGATATCGGATGAGATCTTTCCATCATTGAACACTAATTTTGCATCATACTGAAGTTCAATGTTTGATGCTGGCAAATCGTCTCATAATTTGATCATCATCAGAAACTGATTCTTCAAAATTGCGTGCTAAGAGACTTTTATTTTTAAGCATTTCTTTCTTTTCATTCTCTCCTTCCTTTTTGGATACTCCAATTATGTTGATAACTCATTGCATTTGAAAAATATATCTACATAATCATGATAATATAAAAAAGATTTTCAAAACATGTCAGTCAGGGGAAAAAATGCAAAAGTTCTTTATCATTACTACACCCAAACTTAATAGATAGAAAATTGAAATATTGGTATGGTACTCCAAACAAAAAGGGAAATAAATTGCCTAACAGGAAAAGGAGAAGAGAATAAAGAGCCAAAAAAATTTAAATGAATAGTAAAAACTAATCTAACCTGAATGATAGTGGCTGTGATCATCAGGCGGAAAAGCGTATTAATTCAAGGCTGGTCTTCCAATTCATCCAATGCCTTGTAAATCTATTGTTGTGAAAGAGTGTAACATATAGTGACGTGTAGCTTAGTATAGGTTTGTTATCTTATCACAAGTAGAGTAATGATGAAGGTGCCAAGTTTTTAACATGTTAGGCAGTTGTCACTAATACAGCATCATCCCTAACATATGGCAATGAAGCAAAAGGTATTTGCATTCGACATATTTTCTTTTACATCATATTCATGGATTTTTTTGATCGGTTATATATTTTTAACTATTAGTTTAACTACATTGTAGCAGATTTCTGATGTCTGAAAGATGAGTTATTACTGCCCCATTTTTGTTAGTTGGGCACGACTAGTGAGTTTGTCTTTGTATTATGTATTTTTATAACAGGTATAGCATAGATTTCTCCATGTATCTTTTTATTAGTTGAGCAGCAAGATAAATGATTAAATACTTTTATTTCAAATATAGATTAATTTTAAATGTTAGTGTTTTATTCTTGCATTAAGTGAAGTTTTTGCTTAATTTAGTATCTTTGGCCTAATTAACCCTGTCAGATTTTAGAGACAATGATGAAAATTAAATTGATGATGAGCACAGATTATTTTCTGACTGGCAAATATTTGAAGTTGACTGATTTATAATAAAATATTTACCCAAAAGAGGAGGAATGAAGAGAGGTTTTAAAGGCAGAAACTATTTTTCGTTTTATAGAATATTGGCAACATGCTATTGAGTTTGTATCTTGAGAGGAATGGAGAGGGGGTTCCCTTATTATCCTAAAACACAAAAATCCATGAATAAAAGCACGAACACTTTTCATTTACCTGTTAATTTACCCATAAGAGACAAGCAAATGGTTTTGCTTCTTGAGCCATTCTTAAATCACATTCTCCACTACTTGCTTAAATATCCTCAAAGCTTCAGCCTGGGCAGTAAAAAATAGCTTTTATATTGTGGAGAATTTTTTTTTAAGTACTTAAAACTGTTATATTGAATACTTGTTAGTACTTAAAAATATCAAACACAGGCCCTAAATATTTGCATCATCCTCTTGACGGTTGTAACCTTAACAAGTTGCAATGTTTAAAAAGAATTTTGTATTGTTACTTGTCTCTTTGAATGCAGTTTTTGGTTCATTGCAAATGGTGATAAGTTAGAATCTTCTACAATACAACTGACCTTCAGAAAAACTAGCTTAGTTCATGTATATGTATCATAGCTACTGCTGCACTAGGTATGGGCATTAACCTTATCAATCAAAAAGGTATTGCTTAAAAAATACGAATTACCCATAAATTCCCCCCCCCCCCACCGTTTTAACGCAGAATTCTAAGGAAAAATTTGAATTAAATGAAAATTTTAAAAGTTTGATTGTATTTCTTTTTTTAGTAAATCTCATTTTTATTCATAGAATATTCATCTAACCGAATGAATAAATTGTGTAATAAATATACTGTAATATACACTTTGAAGAAATCTTGGTATAGTTACTTTTAATATTATTTATTTTAGAACTTAAAATAAAATTGTATTTAATGGTAATTTAAAGTTCAAATCTTAGTTTTCAAAAATTTTAATTTATTTCGTCATCTTTAACTAAGTAAGTTTATAAAATAATTAGAAATTTGAAATTAATTTTAAATAATAAAATTTTAAACATAGTTAGTAGTTGATGGGAAATTTTGTTTTCTGAAGATCCTCAATCTCCAGTTGGTCTGAGTGAAAGATTCCAGTCCCCATCCCCTGCTGCTATGTCTAGTGCAAGAAGAAGACTGTTTGCCACTACGTCTGCTTCTTCTACTGGGCAACTAACTCTGAGTACCACCCAGACAGTTGTGAATAACATTTCTGGTGCTGAAACTACAATAATTAATAATAGTCCGATTATGAATCCTGGACGCAATGTGACCATTATACTTCAGCGTAAGTAATGTTACATAACATATTTGTATGTTATGAGTTGTGATATCAGCGTTCATTCTGGGATTGAGAAAAGCTTGCTACAAAATGTGAAGAGTTGTACGCCTTCACAAGTGAAAGTAATTTTATTCAATGTGAAATGAAAAATTCCCCCCCATTTATTTCTAAAAAGTATTTATACATTTTGCATTAAATAAACATTTCCACAACAATAAAAAGTGCAGGCAAAATATTTACTTTAGGGTTTGTGCTGTGGAATTTTGCCTGGAATGAACACTGGTGAAATGTGTATTTATATAAATTATTTTTGTTTTTATGCTGCTTTAGAAATTCTTTATTCATTTTTTTCCTTCTTAAGGTAAGTTAGAGAAAGGAAGTTTGAACAATATAAGTTGCTTATTAGTTACTACTTTGAAATGGATAGAGGATTTTTTTTTTAGGAAGATACAATATTTACTTTTAAAAATTTGAATTTCTATTTGGTTTCAATAAGTAAACTATTATAGATCTATTTTGTGTGTATATTGATTATTTATTTTCTTTAGCTTTGATTAAATTTATAATTTTCTTGAGAAATTTTAGATTAAAAATTTTCACTTTTAAATTTCAAAATTTTCTTCACATTTTGCAAAATAATTTAGAATGTTATTCATGTAATATTTTTAAATTAATAAATTCATTTAATTATCATATTTTTTTAAAAAATAATAAAATGAATAAGTTTGCTAGAAATTTTAATTCTTCCAAATAGTATATCCAACTTCAAATTCGTTTCTATATCAATGAAGTGCGAGTTGAGAAAATAAAATTTGTTGAAATTTTTCTTGTAGCTCAAATGGCATTTATATATTTTTACACATTCTAAGTGTGTTTAACTTTTAATTCCATGATTCAAATCTAAGAAAATACTCAAGATCCTACTGCTTTTATCTTCATTCAATATAGTTATATGTGCATAGGATATGACTTACATTTATCAAATTGTTATTTTGTGATTGTACTTAAAATGTAAATTTTTATATTTGCCATGTATGGTTGTTAACTTTTAACATGCATTTTTTAGAGGTTCAGAGTGATAATGGTATAACATATCTACCAGCTCAAATAACACGGTCTCCTTTGACTTCTCAAGGCAATCAACAAATTACTTGTGTTAAGGCTGCTGTCACTAGTGATAATGCTACTGTTCCTTCTGTAGCAACGACAACAACATCAGTAACAACACAAGCTAAAACTCCTTCAGAAACGATGATTAAACCCAAACGAACTGGTTCACTAGCTTTATTTTTTCGAAAAGTAAGTATTAAGTCTGAGACAGTAAGACTGCTTAGAAGTAACACGTATTTAAAAATAAAATGTTTTACTTACATGGCTATTAAATTGTAATAAATTAGATCAGTAGTTGTTAATTGAGGAAATTCCTTATGATGAATTTTTTTTTTTTTTTTCCCTCCTCATGTTTGATAAATTTGGAATTTTTTATTTTAATACAAGTAATATGGTAGAGAGAAGATACTATATATTAATATGAATTTCTGCATCTATAATAATTGTGCTAACTTGTTCACTACTGGCGAGAGGAGAAAGAAATGTTACTCCAGGTCTGATTGCTCTGAAAGTATACATATGCACAAGACCATGTGATTTTCTTTAAGCCTAATTTCATTTAAAAAATCATATAAACGAATTACTGTGATTTAGTATGCTGAAATTTACAGTTTATCATTAATAGTATCTGAATGTAATGTAATAAAAACTTTGTAATTTATATTTAAAAAAAAAAAAAAGTTGCACATTATAAAGGAAATGTACATACAACAATTACACTTCACCTCTAACCAGTAAACATACCTTTCTTTTCCACTAAATCAAAATATGAACAAAAACACAATCCTTTAAAGAACTAAACTCATGCAGTTGTTTATATGTTCAAATTCCTCTAATACAACAAAAAAAAAAAACCTTTCTAATGTAAGCATGTGTTGAAGGTCAGTGCTTTGTGGAATGTTATTCAAAAATATAATGGACTAAATTGAAATCATTCCAATATGATCTTGGACTTCAAGACACATAAAGCCTCTTCACATACAATATTATGGACATTGAAGAAATAATCATGAGATCAATGGTCTTGAAGAGTTAAAGAATTTGCTTTTAAATATTTGTTAAATTCTTTTACTATTCTGCTTATGAAAAATGAGTTAGGAAAGACCTAATAAATTTATTGAATTTATAAGATGTCAATATAATATGATTTCCCCCTCCCCCATCTTTTGTGTGTTGGAATGACATTTTTTTGGCATTTTATTTCCTAAGAATGTATTTATTATTAAATATTAATTAAATAATTTTTAAAAGTTATTAATTTTGTTTCACATTTAATCAATGTTTAAAATCTCATTTAGGGGTATACATTATTGTTTGTGAATTTTTGAATATATAAAGGGGAGAATATGGTTGTCCAATCCATAAACTTTTTGTTTTAATTTGTAAATTACAGAGGAAAGTTTTAATTAAAGGAATTATATTTTTTACTTTTGTTTTGATGATTTCAACATAATTTATGATGTACGTAGGTTTATCATTTAGCTGGTGTCCGATTAAAAGAATTATGCGATAGACTCTTAATAATGGATGAAGAACTTCGGCGAAAAATATGGACGTGTTTTGAGTATTCAATTATGAAGCATACAGAATTGATGTGTGATCGCCATCTTGATCAACTGTTAATGTGTGCTGTATATGTTATTTGTAAAGTAAGCATTTTCTTTTCCACTTTTTAAAATGAGAAGTATTTAAAAAATAATGTTTCTTATTTCATTCAAAAAATTTTGAAAAAAATATTTTTATTTTAATTTTTATAGAAATAAAATTTTAATTGAAAAGTTCGATATTCTGAAATCTTTCAAAAATTTAATAAAATATATTTCTTCCCCTTCTTAGGTTACAAAAGAAGACAGGAGTTTTCAGGAAATTATGAAACATTATAGGTTGCAACCTCAAGCTGCTAGTCATGTATGTTAAATTTCCAATTTATGTTAGTTTTTTAAGATCACACTTTTAATAACCAAATACAATCAATATCTTCTGTTTGTGTTTCCAGTACTTCTATATTTTCCTTACATTTAATTTTAAAGTCATTTTATTAACTAGAATCATTTATTATCAACATTAAATTGATTTAAAAAGCATTTAAATTACTAAATTTTGTGTGTAGTAAAGTAACAAAATATTTGTAGTATTCGATATTTGTAGTTTCCTAATAGAAACTGATATTTCTTTAATGTAATTAGTTTATTTGCAATAGCCTTATATTTGAACAAAGTAATTGAAACTTGAAATATATTTACAAGTTTTAAGAGAAACTATATATACAGTGTGAAACAAAATGTAATATGAAAATGATGGCTAATTTTCATAATTCCCTTGGGAAGAATTAAAAACCTTAAGTTTCATATATATAGATTTATAGAACAGATTTGTGGAGGTTTTAAAACCTCTACAAATCACAGATAAGAAAAAAATATGTGTTTTAAAACACAGTAAAGAAAAATATATTCATATATAATTCATAAATAGAAATATGTTAAAATATCTAATAAGAAGATATTAAGAACTAAAGTAAAAATCAGATAGTTTTTACTATAGAAGATGCTAAACGGTCTTAGTAATGCAATACTAAAATTACAACTTTTGCATTATTCCTTGTAAGCTTTTGTAGATGAGAAAAATCATTGTTAGTTTTTGTTACTACAAGTTTTGTTAATCTACCATAACCATACTCCTATTTTGACAGTATATGTTTTATATTTAAGAATTTCAGAAAGCAGATAGTTCATTTTACTCCCGATATTTGTCAGTATTTGATAATTTTTTAATGTAGAAATGAAGTAACCAATTATAATCAAAGTATAACATAGACTAAATTCAATTTTAAAGCTTTCTTATATTCATTTTAAAGCCAAAGTTCAAAATTTTAATAAGTTTACTGTTAAAATTGAAGAGGTAAAATTTTGTTAAACTTTTCTAGAAAAATATTTTTATGGGAATTGAACACTGAAGTATAATTAGAAAAATGAGCAAAATATTGTGTAGTATTAAAAGAATAATTTCTTGTTTTTAGGTGTATCGCAGTGTACTTTTAGCTAGTAAGGGGAACAAAAAACGAAGGAATTCAGGTAGTAGTGAAACTAGTAAAGATGGCTCTGGTTCAAATTCACCTGTACCCTCAGAAAACTCCAAAAGTGAAAATACTGATAAAGAAGAAAAAGGTAACTTTGTGGGTGTAAAAAAATATAATAGGAATAAAAGTTTCTCTTAAAAAACTTGTATTATGCCTGAAAATTTTAAGCACATTGAATAATACTTAATTTGGACTTGAAATAATACTATCTATGACGATAGATTCATTGTACCAAATTTCAGGCTTCTCAGCATTGAATCTTCCTGCTATATTATCCACATGCACACTTTTTTATTAATATTAATAAATTATAACTTAATTATTTTTGTTTTATTTAATAAAAATGGAGCAATTGATTTTTTAAGGAAAATTATGTATTGCTAAATCAGTAGTTACTCAACTTTTTTGACTCTTTGCAACCTTTTTGAACTAAAGTTTCCCCATCACACCTTTTCCTCTGTTAAAGTATGACTAATCATAAGTAAAAAATAAAAATATATTTCATGGGGTTCTTGTGAAGACACTACAGCACCCTGGGGTGCTGCAGTGCACACATTGGGAATCACTGACATAAATTGTTATAACAGTTCTCCATTGTATTTGAATTTAATTTTTGACATTTGTAAAAGGTTGTGCGGGAATCAAAATAGAGAAATTTTCTGCAGTTAAAGTAATAAATGCTCTCTTAAACAACTTGGAACTCAAAATCCAAGTTTTTTGGAATATGCCTGTCTCTAGTTTCTATTTTATTCTGAAATATATTCTGTTCAGGTTGCATTGGTTACTGTTTATGATTGTATTGTGTGCATATTGTTATTGTATAACATATGCACACAATAACATAGCTTGTACTTAATTGATATAATTTTTATTGTATAAAAATTGGTTGCATAAAAAGAAAAAAAAATGAAGAGGTTACATCATAATAAAATAAATACTGTTTAGAAGCTATGAATCTGTAGTATAAATACTCCTTAGCGGTGAATTCCAAATGGTAGGTAGAAAAGAATAAAATAAAAAAAATCCAAAGATAAAATCAGGGTAAATGTCTTTTGAATACCCTGTCTTGGGGGTAAATTCCATTTAATTATCCAATCGAGGATCTGGTAGCATGATAGTGGTTAAATGAACATAAATATTTTATAAAACATTTAACAATAAGAGAGATTATGAGTTGATAATTAAAAAAAAATTAAATATTTAAAAATCCTTGCTGTGTTTGTTTAACCACATTAAGTGATATTGATTAGTTTTTATAATATTACTAATATATGTATGCTTTTCTTATTCATTTTAATGTATGTGTAGGTTTATTTGATTAATTTTTTAATGATTCGCCAGAACAATTTTAAAAAAATTCAAGATCTTGTTGTTAAATATTTTTTCTTATTCATTTTTGTTTTCTTACAGAATCAAAAAGAACGGAACAATTAAGCACAATACGCTCATCTAGTACTTTACCAGTACCTCATCCAAGTAGTCAACCTCCTACTCCCACCAAATTAACTGGTACTGGGACACATTTTGAATTTGAAGAAAGAGGAGATCTCATTAAATTTTATAATAAGGTATGATTGAGAAAAGCTTGTGTAATTTTAAGTTAAAATTCCATGAATATTTGTTTGTCAGAAAAAAAAAATTATCTATAGATTTTAAAGCGATACGCAGAATTTTTTCCCCTCATAATACAGAATTTAATGATGATGTAATATATTTCAAGTGTTACTTTCATGAAAAATTATAATTTTTAGGTTTATGTGCCAAAACTTCAGAAGTTTGCATATAAATTCTCTCAAACCAACAACGGAGTGAGTATTTTTTTAGTTCATTTTTTTTATTTATTTATTGCATGTTTTTTTTAATACAGAAAATGTTTATTGATTACTATGTGTTAACTTTCTATGTAATTGTACATTAAGATTTCATCTTGATTTTAATCATTATATATCATTTGGTAATCTAATATAGGGATGGGCATGCATGAGGTCAATGAAAGACATTTTGGTTTTTCAAATATTATAAAGAGCTACACCTTTGTGGCAACAAATTTATATGTAGTATTAAAAAAAGCCTTCTATCAAATAATTGAAATTTGGTTAAAAGTTTGTTAATGTTGTTCCCAGAAATTCTCTGAAATGACATTTGGTCAAGTGTACATGATTTTTCAAATTCATGAGTTTATTTGCAAAGTTTCACTGTAATATGTTTTGTACCACAGATTGAAATGTGGCAAGCAGCTTTAAGTGTGAACTAATTCCACAAAAGTATTCTAAATATGAAAAGATATTTTATTTCCAATGAGAGTCGCATTTTACAAAGCTGCAATTGTCAGCCTTTGGTCTAATCTTTTAAGAAGCTGAAGGAATAAGAGTTGTTGAATAATAAATGGTTTATATATTGTAATGTCCTTTATATAATTTTATATTTTTAAAATAATTATACTGAAATGGGTTACACTTATCTTGGTAAATGTACTTGAATAATAATTTTGAAATTACTTAAAATATTAAGAATGGATATGTATTTTACTCAAAATCAAAGCATTTTAATCTTGAATTAAAGTAACACTTGTCCAACTGTAGATATTGCATCTTAAATAGGAGAAAAGCCTTTGAAAATTTTTAGCTTGCATGTACAAATTAAATTTGACTTTTTATAACGCAATACAAATTGACTGCAATTCGGAGCCTGTCTGTCCTAATTGCAAAGGCGACCATCCTTCCTTTTCTGGTAAATGCCTTTGATGTATAACTGAGAAAGAAATTCAAATAAACCAAAATATATCATTCTGTAAAGCTAGAATAATTGTTAATGAATATTTCCCCATAGTTGGCTTATCATATGCAGTTTCTGTAAGAAATAATTCAGTCCCACACTCTCTTAATCCTCCAAAAACAAAAGATACTGCTACTCGAACAGTAGCAACAGAAACAGAAGCTTCCAGTTTTGCAGTTTCACAGATTGTGATTTCTGTATTCAAACCCTCTACAAGCAAACTTCAAATAAAACTCCTTCCTACCATCAAAAGACATAAACTCAAATTGTTACCCAAACAATATTCAATCTACAAATAAGTTAACAGATTCCTTCAGTCATTTCATTTTTGAAAATTTTAGTCCCTGTGATACTAAATCTGATGAATATCCTGAAACAAGTAGTAGATCAAATTATCTGTGCATCGCCAAAAACAATTCCCAGATTTATTTAAAAATTCATTTCAATTTTACTTTAAAAATACTAATAATAAATCTGAACTTGATGATTGTTCAGAATCATTTCAAATTGAGTTGGTTTTCTTTTTATTTTCTTTTTTTCCCCCATAACTTTGTTTATATCTTGGAATTGTAGAGGGTATAGAAAATAAAATTATATATATATACTGAATTAAAAGGTATCAAAAAATACAATCCAATTACAAAATTGCCCTCCAAGAAATTTATTCAACCAATAAAGACACTATAAACATTCGCCATAACAGTATATTTAGAAAAGACTATCTTATCCAGAAAGCAAATGAGGAATGTTGGATTGTTGACATTCTAGTGACTCAAATTCGATTGCTAACAATACTTCGAACCATTGCAGTACATATTCATATTCAAACTTCACTATGGTGTATACTTTGTATCTGCCTCCAAACACACATTTTTACACCATGCATATTGATAACCTCATCAATCAACTCCCTATGCCTTTTATTTTGCTCAGGAATGTGAACAGGCACAGCACCCTTTGGGGCAATACAAAAAATAACCCAAGGGGAAATCAAATAGGAAAAATCATTTCAGACAATAATCTGTGCCTCTTAAACAATAACCAACTGACTTATTTTCATTCACCCATAAGAACATTTCATTCAAGAAATCTGACTATTTTGTTTTACTTCTGTTTTTCCTTACTGGACATTTAAACCTAACCCCTATCTACACAATAACGACCACTTTCCAGTTATCTTTGATCCATGCAAATCTAATAAATAACAACCCCATTTCCTGCAATGGATGCTTTTATGAAACATTTGACTGGCTACTTTTTTCATCCCTCGCAAATTTTACCAAAGATAATAAATTCTCATAGTATTGATGATGTTGCAGAGATCTTAAAAATAATTAAATGCTAATACTTCCATCAAAATAGCTTCTAATAAACCTAAAAAACAATCTAAACTTTGGTGAACTGAGGAATGCAGAGATGTATATAAAAATTAAAGGAGGTCATTGAATATTTATTTATATAGGCGATATTCTATCCTAGCTAATTTTATTTCATGTAAGCAATATAAAGCCATTTTCAAAAAAAGTCCAACACCGAAGCTAAAAAGAATAATGTAAAAAATATAAAGAGTAATATTACTAGAAAATAATTGTAAACAGAGTTAAGCATGTCTCTGGTGTTTACGCTAACAAGACAGATTCCAAATTTGTAATATTACAACTTGACAATTTCTTCTCTAAAAGTCTTAGCTATCACTACAGCCTTAGCACTATTATGTATCCAGTTCAGATAACCTTTCTGAAAATTACAAAAAGAGAGAGAGAATTAATTTTATGACGAGACAGAATTTGACATATAATACAAACTTTTCTTTTCACAAATTGGAGAATGCTTTCTCTCTCATACTCATAAATCGTCATTTGGGCCACATAACATCACTTACCAACTAATAAAATATTTGTCAAACATTTCATTGACAAACATTTTGAAGTCTTGTAAAAGAATCTAAAAAGAACGAGTTTTTCCTCTGACATTGAAATATGCTGTCATTATTCCCATTTTAAAACCTTGTAAATATGCAACAGATCCAATGAATTATCGACCCATAGCCTTCACAAATTACCTGTGTTAAATTTTAGAAAAAATGGTAAACAACAGGCTCATGTTTATTTTAGGAACAAATGCGATTTTTTTTTTCTCCTTTTCAAAGCAACTTCTGCCATACACAGATCCAGAGATGCCTTTGTATAGAATAGACATCTTGTTTCTGTATTTATTTATATTGTAAAGGCATACAATCGTACTTATGTTATGGTATTCTGAGGAACTAATGTGATTATGATGTTTGAGGTAACCTGCCAATTTTTATTCAAAACTTTATAACATAGATATTTGAATGTAAAAGTGGGCTTGACTTTTTCGGTTACTATTCCTCCAGAACGGAGGCCACAGGAGATTGTTTTGAGTGTTGCCCTTTTTATCATAGAAATTAATATTGTTTTGAACATCCCACCATCAGAAGAGCCTCTTTTATATATTATCAACCTGCAAATTTCATTTATGGGAAAAGAAATTCTATTAATCAAGAACTATTACAGGTTATAAATAAAATCTTGAATTGGACAAATGAAAATGGTTTCTGCTTCTCTTTGATAAAAACTGCTTGCAAGCTTTTCTTTAGTGAAGGAGATTTCATTCTATTCCAGAAATTTTCTGTAACAATATTTTAAGAAACATTATAGATGAAATAAAATTTTTAGAACTATTATTTTACTAATATCCAATGTTTATTTTACAATTTTGCAAGCAATATGAAAAATTTATGAATATTGGAAAAGTTTTAGCTCGCATGTCATGGGGCTTTGATCATTCTTGTTAGTTACATTTTTACTATGCACTCATAGATTCAAAACTAAATTATGGTTATATTGCGTTTGATTCAGCCATCAGATGTGAATCGTCAAAGATTTTATTTATTATACTCACAAAAAAGATTATTTTTAGACAGATCATGTATGTATATTGAGCAAAAAAACTGTCTATATCTCCATTTCTTAAAAGTGTATAAATTTTAATTGAGGACTATGGATTCTCTAACGTCTCTGTCGTGAAAGCAGACGAAGGATTTTCATTCTAGAACAGAGTTTTGATTTTAAAAATACTTCTAAAAAATCAGACACAACTCAAACTATTTTTAATCATTTTTTAATGATTTTGTGGAGCAATATCCTGATTTTAAATATATTTACATTGACATTTCTTAAGTCATTCAATCATATTGGGCTTAGTTTTTAATAAACAACTCAATTCACAGTTTTAAACTTCATTCTTCATATTCTATTTTTACACAGAGATTTCCACCATACATAAGGTATCTAGTTGACCTAATGAAAATTTTATTATCTCCACTGATTCTACAAGTGCATTAGAATCTATAAACCATACGAATCATTCTTATTTTTATACTTTTACTTCATCATACTTTTTTAAAAAATTATTTAATATCAGGCTATATCCAATTGATTTGTTGTTATACATAAAATCAACAATTCCTGATCTCTGCTAAGATCATTGGCATCTGGAAACAGAAAATAAATTGTATCATATAAAACCTATTATTACTCATAAGAATTCATCTTTGATTAAAGGACCTGGTGTAATTTTTACATCTCTTTCTGGAAGAGATCCCTTATGAGTAACTACTGCATTTGTCATTTTACTGTGAGACACATTTTTATTGAATGCTCTGCTTTAAAGTCTGTTTGTTTGAAACATTTTAATTCTTTAACACTTTCTTTAACCTATTCATAAACATTCGTCTAACAGGGGCACAAAATACTTAAACACTTTTGATGTGAAAGAGATAAAAAGATGAACTTCTAAAGTACCTTCCTAAATTGTTCAATAATTAGTATTGAGCCTTACTTTCGCATGTCAATAGATCTCATATGCTAATGGAGTTACAGTGATTAGGTCATCCTACAGGCAAATGCTTATGAAGAGTGTTGCAATTATAGAACAGGTGTGATTATTTCTTATTCATTTGTTTGACTAATTTTGTATGTGGTGTAACTATGTTTATTTCTTCATTCATCATTTTAAAGACAAAATAAGACATCAACAAACAAGGGTCCTTTCACTGCAAGCATGACAATGTTCATTTTCATTACAGAAAATTAATGATTAATAAACAATTTTTCAGATTTAAAGTGTTTTATTGCTCCTTGTATTCTATAAAAAGAAAATCATCAGTTTAATATTTTTGTCTGAGAGATGAATGTTTATGATTAGTGTGAATTTAGGGTTAATTGACTTTTTTGGGAAAATCCCAACCACATATTTTAAAAATTTTCCATGGCTTTAGTTTTACTCCACATATAAAATTTTAAAAATCTGTCTTTTTTTCCCTATACATTATCTGTTTTACTATTAATGTTTTGCTTGATTTAATTGAAAATATTTTATTTTGTGTTTCGCACAATGTGTCCCAAGAGGACGACTTAGTGCCATGAACTCATACAACCAAACCATATTCTTCTTTGGAGCTGATTCATCAGAAGTTATCCATTATCTTTATTGTTTGATTTCCGGTGTATAATAATGAAGCCAAGTCTCATTGTTGGTGACAACTCATTGTAAAATAATGACAATTTGGCATGGCAATGATTGGAACTTAATGTGTGAATCAATATAAAATTTGTTCCATTTAGTAAATGGTAGCTCACAATGGTAACACCTATAAACTTTAGCAATGCAATGCTTTGTCAAAAACTGGTTTTTTTTTTTTTGCACTGCCCTTGCATATTTATAAATTCTCAACCCTGGCATCAGTTAATGGATAAGATTATTTCATTTTGAATGATTTTTCTGTAGTTCACAATTATTTCAGAAGTTTGCTTGAGATGAATGAAATTTTATTATACAGATCCAAAAATGTATCACTAGCTACGATGTTATATGTGATCTATACTATTTGCCATTAAAAATATAGCACTTGAAAAGAATTATCTGATGAACATCGAAATCACATGAAAAGAAGAAGAGGTTAGGATATGCAAATGATTAGTATTTCAGCGCATTTAGACAACCTGGGAGGGAGAAGCGACATCTAAAGCACTGCATTAAAGAAAAGTTGAGTAGTAGATTTCTCATTGGGAAAGCACTTTTAATTTTTTCTGATTTGGGATTAGATGGGTTGCTTTTAATTTAGAATATTTATGCATTTTATCTTATTTTGTCATGTTTCATTAACTTTTAAAAAAAAAATTGAGATTTTCAAAAATTGGTAAGTATTATGTCTGTTAAAAAGTAAACCATATTTCAATAACCCAATATTTTTGTTCTCTACAAGTAGAAACAAATTTATTTCTTTTTATTTGTTTCATTTATAGCTGGAATCTCCACCATTATCTCCTCTGCCAAGATTGAATGCCCACCCATCTTCTCCATGGAGAAGAGTTTCCAATAAGCACTCCCTGTACATAGCCCCTCTGGTCAATACACAATTCCCACCTTCTCCAGGGAAACCCCTCTCATGCTGCTTCAATAAGAGTCCAGCAAAGGTAACAACTATAATGCATGTTATATCTTATTAATATTCAGAAAATAAAGTTATTTCAGATATATATATATATATACATACATTCATTTATATATATATATAAATTTAAATATCAATATGGTTATGATGGTCAAGTGGTTATGTTCCTCAGCTGACTGTCAACATTTGTGCTGTGGAGTCTTGGGTTTGAATATTAATGCCACTTAAAACCTCCATTTAGTGAAGCTGATGCATATTGAATCCATTTATGTCCCAAGTCCACTAGTGAGGTGTCATCCTTATCTCTTGATAAAGGTTCAACATTATGAGGTCTTACGCTAATAACCCTTCTGTTATTTCTTAGTATGATGTCAAATATCTATATAAGAATCTATTCTTATGTATACTGATACTAGTAATCTAGTTGTATCCAAAATACAACTTAAATGTATTATAATTAAAAAAAATTACTTTTTTTCAATAGAATCTGCTGATTGCAACTCATTTTCATCATTGGTGATAAAGTTTGTAGATAATTAGTATTTGTTAACATAGTAGCGGCTTGTAGTCTTAAGAATGATTGTTGGAAGCTGTAGTTTTTTTGTGATGTATGTGTGCATTTAAAAAGAAAAATGCTATGATGAAAGAAATCTTAGTGAATATTGTGAAATGTTTAAACTTCTAATTCACACTTGGAAAGAAAAGATAGCCCCCCCCCCCACCCGAATGGTTTTTTTTATAGTAACTTCAATAAATGCAGTTGTTTTTAAAGTTTTTGGAGGAAAAATTGATTTTTTTTTAAATTAAAAGTGAGTAATTTAATTAAAAAAAATTTTCAGCTGATTCCATTAAAACCATACTCTCTTATCTTATAGCTTCCAATCCCAATAACCAAAACAAATTTTGATTTCTAAATGGTCTCTCTCTCCCCCCCTCCATCTCCAAAAAAATTTATGCGTATTTCTTATTTCAATTCATATTTTTAACAAAAAATAAGTTTTTAGCTACTAAATTTTTTAAAATATTTTCTGTGCATTATTTATTTATTGCAAACATCTAAATGTGTTTGATTAACTTTGTTTTAATACAAGTTTGTTTCCAAGAATAATCAATCAAAAGCTGTTGGTCGTACGTAAACTGAATAATATTGCCATAAATATTATTACTAATTTGATGTACGAGAAGTTACTAAAAATTTAGTGCCAAGTGAGAGGAAAGATTTGTATGAATATAAAAAATAAATTTTATATTTTCTTTGATTCAATGGTTTATCATGTTGAAGTAATAAAAAGTACTCAACATGATACATTAGAGAAAACTACTACTTGTTCTCACAGTAGCTGTGATTCGGTATAAAGGGGGTGTAAAAATTGACTACAAAAGTATTGGGGTCCAAGGAGCATAACAATAAAATTTATAAATTTTGATACAAAATGGTAAGATTTTGTAAAGTAAATTTAAAAAAAAAAAAATACTGTTATAGATTGCTTGTGTGAAATAATATTTAAATAGGTACTGAATACATTGTTTAATAATGAAATGTAAATGCATATAAATTCAGTTTTTTCCTTTATTCTTCTTTCTGGAATATAGGGAATGAGAAGGTTAATTGCAATCCAAGTGAACAAAAAAAAATATTTTGATTGCATACTGTTTTACAGATTTCAGGATGTGAAAATTACATTTACAAGTAAATTTTCAAGCATGTACATTGCGATTTCTTAGTGTTAGAATGTTTTACAAATTTTCAGGAAGATAAGAAATCTACCTTATGGTACTCAATATTGAAATTGCACTTAACATCGGAATTCATAGCTTAATTTTCTGTTTTAATTTGATTAACTGTCTGAAAAACACAGAACTTTGTAACAAAAAGATTATTTAGTCCCTTTTTTTCAGATTTTCATATTTAAATTAGAAAATTGCAATTCTTGGTTCAAATTTTTTTGCTGTATTTTGTTTTTCATAGAGATTTTAATGTATAATAGAAATGTTCAGAGCAAAATGGGTATCAGCTTTCCTGAACAAATTTATTCTTTACTTTGTAAACTAGTGGTATGTAAAAATTTGATTTAAAGACGTGGCTGAAGTGAGCTGGTGGCAAAACTGCAAGTTTGTGAAGTTGAAATTATGTATTCGAGACCCAATTCATTCAAAGATTGTTGGATGTACAAAAAGTTTCAAGTGCAGTGTTGCTAGAATTAAGTCTTGGGTTCAAGTTTTGATTTGATCATAGACCATTGTCCTGAATATTGTCAATTGTCATTCATTTAATCAAAAAGGACCTCAAAATTGTCAATGATATAGATTTATAGATATTGACAATTTTGAGATATAGATATTGTCAATGATATAGATTATAAAACTTTGGTGAGGTATCAGCTCAGCATTCTCCTTGTCATTTGACATTGGCTCAAAATTACAAGATCCTATGCCTATAAAGAACACCACAATAGCCTGTTGTGGTATTATGGTTTTAATGTGATGCTGAAACAAATAACCAAAGACAGTACAGTAAAATTTTGTTAAGTGAGACCTTTTAACTCGGATTTCTGTATAACCAAGATGTATGTGCCGAATAGTTTTTTTTTTTTTTAAATTGGTAAGCAGTCTGCAAATTTCTTTGATTAAGTTTATTTTGTTTCCTCCACATATTTTGGTGTTGCGAAACGAAGTGAAATAACTGTGCTGTGGCGTCAGCCTGCGAGCTGACTTTCACTTATGAATGTAAAACAGAATGACTTGTGCACTCGGCGATGGCTAAGTGTTAACTTGTGTGTGTCTCTATGTTGTGCCATCCTTTATGAATAAAGTGTATGTTTGATGAAATCTCTTTAGCTTTATTTACATCCAGGTATCCAAGCATCGGGTAGATGCAGCCCAATTGATTTTACTTTTGAATTCTAAGGTTCGTTTTAGAACATTTGGAAAGATATTTTCTTTACTGAAGTTTTCTAACTGCTACAATTGTATGAGAAGAGGGTGGTGGTACAAATATTCAGTGTTAACCTTAGTTACGCCTCTTGTCACCAGTGACAATTGGCATACTGTACTTGGTTGTCTAAATGGGAAATGCAATAAAACTTGATCAAATGATCTGTTGTGTGCAAGTAGATTCCCGAATCTTTTGTAAATGATTCACATTCAATTTGTTAGAAAAACCAATGATTTGCTATAAATATGTTTTATTCATTGCCCCCCCCCCCCCTTCTTTGGTTAACCAAAAATTTTGATATCCCAGGTTGGCTCCCAATTAATCCAACTTAATGAGGTTTAAGCTTGCTGAAAATTCCACATATCCTGGAATCTTGAATTTTTATTTTCGTTATTTCACTAAAACTTAAAGCTGACTTATGTGAAACTGGTTCTTCTGTTTATTCTTGAGTAGGATCAATCTACATAACATCGAAAGCTCTTCTTTAGTTATTAGATGTACTTTTCCTGAGTTTTAGTTGGCTCTGTTGTTTTCCTTGGATGTCTGATGATTATACTATGTCATCTCTCATCACCCTCTTCATTTTCTATTGCTTACTTTAAATTATCTCATAAATTTCTTTTAAACTTCCCTTGTGTCATTTCAGAATTCTGCAAGTTATACTATCTTGCTATCTGAGAATTTGTGATTTTCATAGTGTTCCTATAAATTAATGTTTGACAGTCAGTAACAATTGTAAAATTTATTTCAAGGTCTTAAATTAGTTAGTGTCTATATAATGCCAATTAGTTCCAGTTTGCTTGGCTATTTCTTTTTCATACATAATAGTTTCTTACTTACACAATATGACAAGTTAAATTTCTCATTGTTCCCAAACAGCATTCCATCTAATTTGTGTGTCTGTGTAAAATTTCTATTTCAAATTTAGAATTTTAATGAGCTAAAGTAAGTTGGTTTCTAAACAATTTTGAAATTCAAAAGATTTTTTGTCTTCACCTTTGTATATTTGGAAACAAAACGTTTGAAGAAGCCTGCAAAACCTAAAACAGTCGTTTATTCATGAATATTTCTAAATTCAAAAAAATATTCAATTTCAGTATCATTGATAACAAACTCATGTACATATACTTCTCTTATGCCAATATACTTCTCTTATGCCAAATTCATATTTGGCTAATTTATGAGTTATTTGTTGATCTTCAACTTACTTAAATGGATACTAAAATTTCAAGAATATCCTTCCATGAATTATCTGGACTAAGGATATTGTCTAAATCATATGGATTTTCAGAGGAACAATGGTCTCAAAATTGAAAACATTGCTCTTAATCCTGAGTTAGTATTCTCCAAATTAAAAATCATTTTCTCGAATTGTCTAGTTTCTTCTAGACTAACAAAAAGTCTTTAACTTACATCTTTTGATATGAAATTCGCTTGAAGCCATGATCTAAACTTACAGTTGAGAATAAATTGGCTTATAGATTTCATAACGTATAATCAGTATTTGGAAGAGGAAATTTATTCATCTGTTTGATATTGCTATGTTCAGGTACTTTAGTTTTATGTGGACACAAACAAACAAGTTTTTTACTTTATATTTTGATATATATATTAGCTTTGCTATCTATTTTTCTACCAAGCTTAAATATATTAAAACCATACCCTAAAATTTGTTTACAATGTCTTGCTGTTGTTCTGTTAATATTGCATCAAAATTTTTTTAGAACATAATTATAAGATCTTGTATTACATAAGCACTCATATACGTTAAAATTATTCCACAGATTGATCAGCATTAAACTAATGTTTAGACTGTCATCCCCCTCTGCCCCCCCCCCAAAAAAAAATCAACTCTATTGTTTATAGTTTTAATCTCAGCCTTTTTCAACTTCATACACTTCAGTTCTTCAATAATATAATATTTTGCATATCCATTGTTATAAGTTTTTAATCTTAGCGTGTTCAATATTAACTCAAGTAGATAAAACATTTTTCCATTTAATAAATCATCTTGCTGAGTTGTGTATTAGGTAATTGAAATTGAAATATCTTTAACCATAACATTGCTGATAAACTTTGCAATCCTGGACTTGACCGATTTTCAAATTAATGAATATCTTTTGTTTTGCTTGGTGAAATATTATATGAAAAGCTTTATGTTGCAGAGAGTATCAATAAATATTTTGAACTTCTAATACGAAACAAAGAGCTGATATTTTTATTTGTTAACATAGACTCATCAGAAATTTACATCATCAGTTCATGTGCCTCGCTGTTTATAGCTTTTGCTTTTTACCAAGACTTTCTTTAAAAAATACATATTTGTCAACAGTAGTATTATTTAAACTTCAATATATATTTGTAGATGCTTAAGAGTAAAATGAAGTGTTGATATTTATTGAAAATGTGTATTCATTAATCTGAATCAATAACCCCCCCCCCCTTTTTTTTTTTTTCTTTTCCTAGGATTTAAGGGCAATAAACAATTTTGTGAAACTTGGAGATAAAAAGGTTGTGAAACGATTGTTGCAGGACGACAATGATACTGAAAATCCTCCTAAGCGATTATGTGAAGATCTCACATTGAGAAAAATTCAAGATGTAATTACTGAAAGACAAGGTGGTAACAATAGTAATGGACTTCCCGAATGAAACCTCTAAATCTTTTTGTCTTATGTTTCTCAACTTAAAACAGTTATTTACTGTAAAGATTTTTGTGTTCAAAATAGAAAAGTTTTCTTCCACCTATCATTCTTTATTTTTTGAAACATACTGCCATTTTGTTTTTTCCAAGTCACTATTAGCAATGTGATTTTATTTGATGTTAAAAATGCCATGTGGATTTTTAACTATATAGTATTAAAAATAATGTATATTACTTTTTTCATTGTTATGTATTTTAATTATATGAAGTAAGTTAAAAATATGTTGAATATTTCTGTAAAGTCATTGTGTACTACTATTTTAATGTTTTTAACTTAATCCAAAATTTTTATGTGTATTCTTTTGTGTTAAAACTCTCAATTATCTGTGTTATAAAGCATACATTATTTGTTTAATGCTTATTACTAATTATACTGTATAATGTTTTTTCTTTTTCTTTTTAGTATTTATCTTGTTGTGTTTTTAGTGTTGTATTATTTATGAACATTTTTGTAAGAATTTTAATTATTTATCAAATTATTGTCAAAATTATTTCTTTATGGGTAGAGTAACACCTTTTTATTTGTAATTTAATTCTATCATCCTTTATTGTTAATATTGAAAATCATTCTTGATATATATATATATATATATATAATATTTACATTTTAGTTGAAATCTTTCTTAAACAGGAGTATTATCTGTAATTTATTTTTACTTATTTTTATTTTTCTAGATAAATATTTTTTTTTTTACATGGAATTTAATTTAAGTGTAATCATTTGTGTATGTGTGACAGTGAGAAATGTATGACCCTGCCAAATATGAAGGTATATGCATTTTATATGGACATGTTAATTAGTAAAAGATTACATTGGTGTACATGATCAACATATTTACAATGGAAAAGGGAAGAGTTAAATATTGTTTTAATTAATGTGAGATTTTGTGTGTTTTAAATGTAATATATAAAGCATGACACTTAATGAATATTACACCAATAAAAGTTTATTTGAATCAACAATAATCATTTAAAAATTCTGTTTTTTGGTAATTATTTATATTATATGTGTATTTTTTATTGAATTGTAAGGACAGAGAATGAGTTTTAAAAGTAATCATTGTCTTATGAATATTTTTATAAACACACACAATTGTATTAACTCGTTTTAGTGTATGGTATTTGAACTAAATACGCCAAGAAAAAATGATCATTATTTTTATATTTTAAATCAGGCTTTCCACAAGCCTCATGTTTTATAAGAGATATTTTTTAAAATTGAACACTTTCTTTATAATGAAAGATAAATTTATTTATAAAAATAATTCAGCTAAGTTTTAATCCAGCTGATGGAATACATTTCTGTTATAACTTACTCTGAAATAAAATTGGTTCTATCTGTCTAGAATTAAAGGAAATTTTTTTATACTTTTAGTTGTAGGAACAAATATATATATATATATAGCCTTGCTGTTTTATTTGATACAGAAATTTGAAAACATATTTTTTGACTTATCATCAATACATTTTTGACCATTTTTAGTGGATATAAACATATTACTTGTCATTTTTAAATCAATTGTATCAAGTTACTACCTGACATTCAACTTAAAGAAAATTTTGATTATTTTTGAACTGGATTTGCATTAGCTATATCTTCCCAGAAAAGCCTCCTCTCTCTCACTTCAGAATCTTGTCTTTTTCATGCATAACTTTATTTAGAATTACCTATATTTGTAAGCCATTTGTTTTCAAGAAGCATATAATTTATAAAACTGGAACCCAAATATCTGATGGTGATTTCTCTCAGAATTGCATTCTTTCCATTGAAACATTTATTGTCTAAAAAAAGGTCATTTTCTTTTCTTGCCTTTACGTAGTCTTCTTGAGATCAAGTATGGGTCTTTGTACCAATCAAAACTGTTTTAACATCTAATTAGTTTCGTGTTGCTATCTTGTCTTTTATTTGTATAATGAATACAATGAAAATTTATTGTGTTAAGTTACTGATATATGTTATATATATAAATTTGTGATCATCTATCATTATTGGTAGAATATTTCAAATTATTCAAAATAATTCCTCCTCTTCCATTGTGGCCCTGGTAAGTTAAAAAAAAAAAAAAGGGTTGGATGCCCTTGCTATTTTTGATATTGATAGATTATAATTTTTTTTCCCCTTACGGAATGAATGTGTGAAATAAATGTCTTGACAAAATGTTGGAATAAAAGACATTTGAGTTATAGATTTGTAGTGTTTTTTTTTTAGTAGTCTTTTGTAGAAAGTGGTTTTAATTATTTATGGTAAAATAATGTGAGAGATTTGCTAAGTTAATGAAAAGGAATCTATGCCATATGAGCATTGTGGTACAAAATTTAGATTGTTGAAAACAGTATTTAAATATTCTGTTTCAGAGACATACTATTTTAATATGAAGCTTCTTTTAAATATTGAAATAGAAATGCATGTGGACAAGGTCATAAAAATACATTTAAATGGAAAAAAAAAAAATTACTTATTTTCATGGGGATGGGGGAATTAAATGTGTTTGGGAAAAGCTTTATTCAAAGACACACTCTAAAATTACTTATGCAATTTATAAGCATGTTAATTAACATACATATGGTTATATTTTAAACTGAAATTAGCACAGATAATGGAGAGTTTTTTTTTTAAATAAATTTGTTTAGCTTGTTATGCTCATGCAATTTGTTATGTTTATCTATCCTTGTTTACTTAGATTCTTTATAATATTTTTGTATGTTTATGATAAAATTTTTGTATATGTCCAATCTATGCTTTTAATCTAAATCAATTAACAATAAAAATCAATCTAAAATTTCCTGCTGTATACTTTTTTATTTTTTAAGTTGGTATAAAAACTTGATTACAATCAATTAAAAATATGAATTTTTTTATGTGATGTATTTTAAACCTACCAATTTGCAATTTGGCTTCTAATTGAGAATCACTCAGAAAATTTTTATGTAGAATGATAATCTGAAATATGTTTAATTCATCCACTATATCATTGAAAAAACCAATCTTATGTATCCCTAGATATTTATCAAAAGTCTTGGACAAATATTGAATGTTAAAAATAATTAATGAAAAAATGAAAAGGTTTGAAGTTTTAACTTGTTGAATGAGTGAAATAAATAAAATTAATTTGTTAGTTTGGGGGATTATACTTGTCTTAAAGAATATGGTAGACCATCTAACTTGCCAATGGATAGTTTATATCAAAAATCCAATAATAAAGTTTGTTGTATTATAAATAAGGAATAGAGGAATTTTGCTTTCCTTTTCTATATTGACAGTATTAAAATATGTCTGAAGTTAAATCTTTATTTATTAGGGTAGTTTTAATATGTACTAATTTATAATGACATTTTAGTCCAATATTTATTTCTTAAATAATTTCAAAACTAATAGTTTACTAAAACTTAAATTGGGCAAAGGTGCACTATTGATGTTAGCAATGTGTTCATCTGATATGGATCTATGCATTCTATTTGACTTGAGGTGCTATTTAATATATAGCTGTCCCTGATCTGTTGTGTTTGATAGAAACCCTATCTCAAAATAATAATCAGGCTTAAAATAAACTATTTCACAATCAGGTTGTCATGGTCTTATTAATAACATATTTTTTAGAGCTTTGAAATTATCTTGTATGGTTAAGAAGAAACCAAAATCTTAATTGATCATGTTCAAATATTTCATGATCTAGTTCCTTTTAGCTACTCCCGATTTGCTTGTGGATGAATGACTAATCTGATACTTTTTAGTCGAGATTTTGAGTTCCATGGTGTTGATCTGTGGTTCTTGTAACTCTATTGTAATTATAGAAAAAAATATATTGTTAAATTATTTTGATTTTATACTTTTTCTTAAAGACTGTCTTCATCTAATGTCAAACATCTTGTCCAAAACTTGGAACACATTTGTTCCAATTTTTATATATATTTGTGATGAAACAAGTTCATCTGTTATTTAGTGTCTTTAAAATTTGAAAAATATGGATATGTGACTTCCATATTTCACTTGGATACGTGAAGTTTAAAATCTATTTTAGCTGTAGAATATAAGACACGAAATGTGGAACATATTTTGTTCTAGAAGGAATAAAGAGTTGATTCAAGCGCAAATGAGAATACAGCAGAATCTCGATGAGACGGACTCTGTGATCTTGTAACAATCTACGATTTTTTTTTTTTTTTAAATTTGAGATACGATCTGCAATTTCTTATTCCATTTGATCAATCAAAAAACAAGTCATTAGGAAGTAGCGTCCTGTTCAGAACATTTGATGGTTTATTTTGAACTCCATACGGAGACACCAAACGAGCTTCTTATCGAGAAGTGGGTGCGGTTTGCAAATCTCGGGGAAAACGCCTGAATTTTTTTTCCGAACAAAATAGACGCCTTTGTCGTATGTAAAAATAATCCATACGCGATTTGTTTGACAAAGATCATTTTCTGTAAGTACATTTTTTTTCCCACACCGATACCCAAATCGGCTCTGGTTCCAATTAATCCGACATATCGAGGTTTTTGAGTAGTAATATAAAATATCCTGTGCTCTGCGAAATGTAATGTAGTCACATTATATTTCGCATATATTTTAATGCAATCGAACTCATACCGAAAGTTCATATTCAATTTTGTTGAAACAGTGAAATTTCTTGGTAGTTTTGGAAGAAATAATCATGATCACACAATTAATACTTGTAAAGATCTATGCAGAGGAGTTGAAGAACAAATCAATTCCAAGCTCGTAGGAGAAGAATCAAGTATAGCGGGCCATGTTGGCAGGAGTAAAGACCATTGTGTGATAGTTTTGTTAGATGTTTGTTGTTATTGGATGTATTTGTATATTGTGCCGCTTTAGTGCATAATTAAAGTTTGGAAGCTAAAAGAAAACAAAGGACTTGTTATTTGTTGCTTGGCTACTCTCACCGTCTTTCAACCACTCGTCCAAGTATTGGAACTTGTTTTACTATATACTAGTTATTAATAATTTATTTATATATAAATAACTAGTAAATCAATAACCCTTAAAGTTTATAATGTATTAGAAATGAAGGATTTTGAAACTGTATTACTTAATTATATTTTTATATTCTATGGAACCATTTTGTAATTTTTGATTGGGTACATTTCGATTTTAAGTTAAATTCTTCATTTTTTTAAATTAACAATTTGGACATACCATAGTACTTAGTTATCATTTTCCATAGGAAAAAGAGTGTTGACAATGTTTGCGCCGCTTTCACTTCGGATATTGAAGACGCCGACATTTCGCTTTCATCTTGTGAGAGTAAAAAATCATTTTCGTCCGCAACCGAATCGTCGTTTTCTTTAACTTCGGATGCGATGTCAGTCGCTAAGAATATTTGAAATACACATCTCATTATCACATAATTCAAAGTGTTCCAATTTATCTCCTAGGTGGAAAAAATTGATTCCCTCTGTTCTTTCAGCCACAGAGCAATTTCATCTTCGTTATTCACTAAACTATCTCTTCCATGCTGTAATACATTCTTTGAATAACCCGCTTGTCGGAAGTAGTGGCGAATTGTTGCATCTATGACTTAAGCTGAAGAATTCTCCAGTAAAACAGTTGCTTCCAATAGAGATGTTATTATCACTGTTCACTTAGTAACTTCTAAAATATGTAGAACTAATATTTTTCCGTAGTGAAATTCGAGGCTTCGAAAAGCAACCAAATCCATCTGTTGCAGCACAGAAATTGTATTGGAAAGCAAAAAATTCTCATCTTTAGATTTTTTTTAGCGGACGTACAATTTTGTGCTTTGTTTTCACTGATTCTCTATCCCATTGACGAAACTCTTCTTCAAACAAATCATCCAAGCTTTATAACATTCTTAAAGCATTTAGACTTGACATTCGCCTTTCATTCATTTTTTTTTTCGAATCCATCTCTATTTGCACAAGTGGTCATGGTCGCAGCCGGCGGTTTTCGTGGGTCAAAGTCGTCCTCGTCACTTGACACCCGCCGTGTAGTCGGGGCTGATGCACGTTGAATCTGTCGGGGCCCAAAGTCCTCCCGTTGTTGTGGTATGGATGTTAGGAGAGGGGGTGCCAGCTCAGGTGTCGTCCTGTCAGTCTAGTAGAGATTATTTCTGACAAATTTATGATTATAGTAAAGCGGATTCAACAGATCTTATGAGCTCGTGATCGCATAAATTAAAGGATAATTTAGAATTGGAACAGAAAATAAGAATGAACTCTTTACTTCTGAATTAGAGAATGGGAAAAATTAGGAAAATTCAATTAGTTTTTATTTTATCTCTCTCTCTCTCTCTCTATATATATATAATGTTTGTGTGGTTGTCATTCCCATTTCATCGAGTCAACTCGGCTCTGGAAAATTTTAACAAGCAACCTAGAAATGTGTTACGATAAACGATATGTCTTACTGAAAAAAGTCTGAGAGCAGACTCTGTATTACCTGTAAAACTTGGATTCACCGATATAAATACAGGCCTTTATATAAAATTTGTAATGCAGAAGAAAAAAAAAATTACGATAGTGTATGCAGCTTCACTTCTTAAAAAAAAAAACCTGTCAATTATGGAACCACCCTAATGACAGTGATTTTGAATACTTTTTTGAAAGGAATAAATGCTTTCAGTAAGTCACTACAATCAGTAGAATGCGAACTATTCAAAGGATCCTTCCTACAGATGTCATTGCAGAATTGTATCAACATTTTCCGGAAAGAACATGAAAAAGAGGCAACCGATTTATCAGGGTTATTATTTAGAGCGGAAGATGAACAACTCGCAGACGACGAAAGAGAAACTTGCTTTCTGATGAAAACATAGAAGTCGGGCATGAATTCACAATTTGAGAGGATTTTAAAATCAATTCATTTTATGCCGTATGTGCTAACGCTAAGGTACAATTATCTCAAAGAGTTTAGATGTGTGATGTTGTTCTCGGACCATTTTGTATATTTTTAATGGATATTATTAACAGAAGAAAGAAAAAGTTGAAGAATATGTACAAAAAGGACATAGAGGTTTGTATTTTGGATTGATTGTTTCTTTAACGTTACACTTAGAAACGACACAAAGGCTATTGGCGACGGAACTCGTAGTTCTGAATCTCGGTGAAGTGACAACTCTGCTCCAAGGCGGATCTTCAGTGGCATCAGGGGTCGAAAGCAACGATGGCCCGAGTGCGTGACCATGACATCAAGATTACAGTGACCACCGTACTTAAAAATATTCGCGATTGAAAAAACGAACATCAACTTGAATGAATGTGGAGGTCTGCAGTAAGTGAAAACATAGACATTAAACTTGTTTTAAAACCCATGACTATTAAAGACTTATATCGTATATGCCTTACTTTTTTTCTGTAATGTAATTAAATGTATTATTTTCAATACCCAATTGCATTGAATATTGAATTCGCGAAAGCAATCTATAAGATTTTTTTATAATAAGACTGACGTAACAGTTTGCAGCTAAATTTGTAAATTTTCCTATTTACATTCCCCATACGTTCCTTGGAACCCGATATTTCTCGTTGTCTATATAATTTTTGCCATCCTTGTTCTAATTCCCAATTTCCGCCATTGTGAATAAGGAGAACGGTTTTCTAAAATATATAATGTGTTGAATACTTTTTTATTATATCAACATGATTAATGACAGAAATGAACTATACATTACTTTTTATTCATACGCATCTTTTCCAAAACTTGGCATTAAATTAATTATTTGCAATAAGTCAAATTACAGTAACATTTACCTATGGCAGTAACTTTCGATTGCATTTTTCATATGATAAATAACTTGTGATAGATATCTCTATTTCGTGGATTTTCTTTTTTCATCGCTTTTAAAGTGCGCATGCGTGATAAGAGCCTACAGCTTCTGTCAATCATTTCTAGACTACAACCCGTTACTATCATGTTTATTAGTTTCAAATTTTATAGTCCGGAACGAAACCGATCTATAATCAGTGTCATCTATTGGGAAAAAGATAGAATTTAGTTATTATGCTTCTCTCTTAAAGGTAAAAGAACGGATATTAAAAGAAATAAGCAATTCTTACATTTATGAATAAAAAGCAAGGTTCAGTACTGAGTTAAATGTATTTACTTGCCTTAAGCAAAATATAGAAACCGAAGAATCAATAACTATGTATTTCGTTTTCTTCAGTCAATTTACAAAAATCCTCGCAATATCAATTTAATTAACTTGTCTTGCTCATCTTAAACTGGGCAGAAATAACGAAATATGCGACGTATCGAGTGATCAGTCCATCTGATTGCTACAGAAAAATGAATCATTAGGATGTAGCTCTGTGTCTTTACTAGCGGTATCTAGAAGAATAAAGCCGGTTTCTGACATAGCAGTAGTTGTCTAATTGGATGACAGGAACATGTTTGTTTCAGATATAACAACTACAATCAAATAATTCTTCGATTACCAGCCTGGGCAGGCGTTTTACTCTTGTTTCATTTTAAATCAGTAAGAAGGAAAAAAACAGACATATTACATGGTGCCGAAGCACGGAGCAGAACAACAGCAGAAGGCAAAAAAGGATGAGAGAAAGGAAAGAGACATGTAAATTTTTTTTTTTCCCCATGATTTATATAGTAATGCAAGATCGATATTAAAAAAAGGTAGAGGTAGTTAAAATTTAACAATATGAAAAATAATGACTAGAGAAATTAAGCATTTTACAACACCTTTCTTGAAGGGAGAGGGGAGGAGAGAAAGGAAGAAAAACCTATTTCCTAAACACCACTGCAGTGAACCTCAGTAGCGGTCAAGATTATAGTTGTTGCAAGAAAAAGCAGTAGAGATGGGATGAAACTGGCCGAATGTGCGATCAAAAATGAACGAACGCTTGATGGATTTGAAGTGGGAATAGGCTGATTTACTATTGGTTGGCACTGAGCCAGCGCAGAACTACTATTGATTGAAAAGGATTGTTGGGAAGGAAATTTGTTTGACTTTTGAAAAAAATTTAAGTTTTAAGGGGGATATAAATTAAAGTAGTTGTTACATGTTTGATATGGAAAGGGGTGGATACCGCAGTTGTTTCCGATAGGAACCACTTTCTCTTCAAACTCAATCAATCCAGCAGGCACTAGTTCCGCTCACGTTCTCATTTCCACCGATAGAATCAATCCTAAGTTAGTAGAATGTTAGATGCTAAAGTCTTCAGACCTCTCAACTAATTGAAAAACAAATGAGTTGAATCAACTAAGCCACCTTATATGAAACCAGCCTATATCTGATTGTCGTAAAAGAGATGCGGACGTCGGGCAGTAAATGGACCTCTGCTCGATGTTATCTATAATATTTTTGGCCAGTGAGGATAAATCACCTATATTACTTGCTCAAAGCTCAATGCTATAACATGTAGGCTCCTACTGGCATAAGAATTTGTATTATGTTCAGACACAATGGAGGAGATGGGGGGGGGAAGACTTCCGAATCAAGAGAGATAATTTAGCACAAGGATTCTTGAATTTATTTTACGGAGTTATATTTTCTTGCAGATGGCATTGGTATTCTTTTCTCTCCGCACTCCTTTCTCAAACATCCTTGTTCTAGGTTTCTTTTCTTCTAGAGCCCTCTCCTTTCGGCTAAAAACTGCCAAATTAACCCAAACCCCTGTTCAAGGGGGTTTCCCTTGCGTACTCTTCTCTACTTTGTAAAATTATCTTTTTCACAGTGATAGTCGTACTGCAGAGAAGACAACAAAGTTCAAGCTCTAAGTAACTAATATGTAAAAGGGACTCTTAACACAGAGGAGGCCGACATTTTTGGGAGGAGGGCCACTATCTGAGCAAAAATAAATCATGCGAGCTACTTCCAACATAAAAAGATGAAAAAATGCTATTTATGATTTTGAGGTTCATGCGAATACCACTTCTTTTTTAAATGTAATTCTGAGTAGTGGAGGTATAAAAAATAATGTAACATACAAAAACAAAAGTTTAAAGTTAGGTTTTATTGTCAATAAGAGCATTATCAAGGTTTAGTCAGTCAAGCTAAGTTTAAAATAAAAAATGAATAACTTAAGACTGCCTTCGCCTATTGTCAAAGAACCAGATCAAAACTTGGAAAACATTTCCAGACAGATTTTTCCAAATTTCATGAAAGTTTACGATGTTGTTACACGTACATTCTTTTATGATAGAGTACTTTTCAAATTAAGAACATTCCAAAAATGGACCATTTTTCACTTGAACTAGTACATTTCAAAACCAATTTAGCATAACCATATACGAGACGAAACATGGGACACATTTTACGCGCATACAAAAGGGAGAATCGAATCAGATAGAAATGAGAGATATTATGAAATACACTGCTCTCTAAAAGATAGCGAAGTCAGAATATAAAATTAACATTCGAGCGTTTTGCTTTCGGAAAAAGTGCTCCAATTACCGATTTCTTTTTTTTAAAAAAACATTACGCAAAGACAGCCTTAAAATATTTGATCCTATATAAGTAACTATAATACAGTCAGTACTTTACTTGTGTGAGCTTTTGAATTTATATTTTTTTACCAAGTCATCTATATTAGGATTGGTTGCTAATAAAATTTGATGTTATAGGTGCACATAAGTTAATCTGGAACGATATATTTATTTTATTATTTTCATATTAGAAAACATTTGTTCACAATCATATGTTGATTCAAATCTACAACAATATCCGACAGCCAAATCGAGTAAACTTGAAAAATCGCTTGTTGGTACAAATTTTCAAGACTTGAGATCACTTGCAGTTGAAATAAGTTCCTTATCTTCGCTTTTTAGTATACTGCTTTAGGTCAGTACTTTCAATTTGGAGTTCAGGTGGGTAATAACTAACAACCTGTGAAGAAATTTGAAAAAGAGTTTGGGAAAAGATCAATATATATATATATATCCTAGAAAATTATCAAACCTAGCACTGAATGAATCTTACAAAATAGATATTAAATTCATTAAACCTACCGTAGTTCGGAGCATTATTGACTTTGGTTTGGCTATTTCTTGCATTAATATGAAATGTGTTTATCTTTTTCACCCCCAAGATCCAACAAAAAAGCAAAAGTTTGTTCACAAAAAATATATGACTAATTCGGGTAAGAAAAATATAATTTTTCTCCTGTACCCACAAATTTAAATTCAAATGTCCCTTAAAAAAGCTTAATTAATAACCAATCTTCATTCTTGAGTAGAAAGCACACACCGAACAGTTTATCGTTTTCTTCCAAGTATTTTAAAACAAACTCAAACTCCAAAATCACGTAAGTGAATCCTTTTGAAAGCCTTAATGAAAGAGTAAATCACCATCCTCTTCTGGGAAAGGTTCCCGAAATTGTCGTCGATTCAGAGCTCGTATTTTGTAGGATACAGAACGCTACAGGATCAACAACAAAAGACAAGTTTAAGTCCTTCGCACATACAATTCTTGATAGATAAAAACCTTTAGTGATACTTAAAAATCTTTCTTCCCAAACAATTTTCCGAGCAATGTAACAAAACCTTTTATCCTGCTAACCGTACAAGGCGCTCCTTCCGTGCAATCACTATCTAATTTGTTAACTTCAATTACACTTTAGAACTTTACATTTAGTTCTTTAAAAATGATCTCCCCTTCCAGCAGCTCAATCAAGAAGTTCTCCGACATCAAAATTATCGTTTGTGTAATGCACAAATATACTTATGTATTGTATGTGATGTTACGGCTTTCATACAAAGCTAGTAAAAAATATTTGCAAGATTGTAATTTATTGAGTACATTTTAAATACTGATTACCCTGACAGAGTGACTGAATCACCCTGACAGGTGATCCAAAACCTCTTAAATAATCGAAAATGGTTTTATAATTCTTTAACAGGTATTCAAATAAATTTATGAACTAATCTTTCTTCTATACTATTATAATTTTCTCTAATAATTTTGGGCGGGCTCATTAACTACAGAAAAGAAACAAAATTGTATAGTCTTCTTTTGTGTATTGATTGGATAGTGTTTTTGAAAAGTCGTTTCATTTACTAATGTTGACACTTAAGTACAGGTTTTTAAACAAGTTTCTTATTCCTTCCACATCAACATGGAATTTCCCCCCAATTTTGGAAGCTTATTCCATATAAATAGTGTTAGTGCCATAAGGCTAAAATGCATGCTGGCATTAGAAAATGCATCATCTTTTAAAACAAGAATCAAACTTGGCCATTGACCTGGGATATCGTGAATCTACAAGTTCGGGTAATAGAAAATTCTAATCTTTTGTCATATTGTCCCAAAAATAATTTTCCTCGAATATTTTTTTCTTTTTTGTAAATAGTACATCCAAGAAAACTGTTTATACCACTCAGGTCGAAAACATGTTATTCTTCATTTAGGATAAACTGCTATTAAGAGAGTTTAAATTATTCATTCATTTCTCTGTGACAAACCAACATTCTTGCATGTTCCTGTTGCAGTACTGGTGGAATTTATGCCTTTGATCTGTGTTGTTGGATGCAGCTTTGGGTCTTATTGCCATTCCTGTTTAATAGTCACAAAAAAAAAAAAAAAAAAAGAAAGAAGGTCATTTATCCATGTTTTCTAATCAATATCACCGCCATGAATTGAGAATGAAGTCCAAAATATTAATTTAAATAAAAAAAATTATTTAAAGTTAACATTAGACAACATTTCCATCACAAAAACATTGATTGCAAGAACTAAACTTGTCTTAATCACGAGACTCAGGTTCACGACTGATTTCTTTTTTAGTATAGTTCATTTTAGTTATATCTGTTTATATTTAAAAGAATGTTGAGAATAATGTTTTTAACACCATTATATAGAAGCAAAAAAAATTATTTTAATATTAAGCATTCTAATACTATTATTACTAAGTTATATTAATAAACTATATGATTAAGTAATGAATAATATAATTATATAATGTTATAATAATCATATTATTGTATATTATGGGATTTTCAAATGGAAGAGTTCATGAAATATATCCGAGTCTTCTTTCAAACCGTTTATCATATTTATAATTGATAAACATGTTTAGAATTGATTTTTTTTTAAAAAAAAAGAGTTAAATAAGGGATATCTGTATCAAATACAGGTATTGGCTGACTTGACCCTCCTCTGGTTGTGGACGCCGTATGAGAACGGTTCAAAAAATATCTATCAGGAATGGGATAACTCACAATAGAAGTCCAGTGATTGATTGTTATTCTTTTTTCAAAGTACATGATTATAATGCTCTTCCCATCCCAAAAAATTGTCTTCATAACTTCTTCAATAAATGTGATTATCCTTTGGAGAAAATTTACCATTAGAAACCTATAGATTGTTTGATTTCCTGTCTATAATGGTTAATCCAAGTCTCATCAATGGCAACAACTTGACATGGCACCATTCAAAATTCACCTATGAATCAGAGTCAGATTTATTTTGGTGCTGTGTAACAAATGGAAGCACAAGATAGTTACTTCAGCTTACCTTAATAATATCCCCTGTCTTCAAAAACGAGTATTTTTTTAAACCACCTTCACAATTTAAAAAAGATTGATACATGTTAAATTTCTAAATCCAAGTACTCAAACAGATTAGAGTTGAAATAGTGAGAGAAATTTCAGTATAGATATATTTGTTGAGGTTCAAAGTCACATGTCTATTTATTGTTTATAATAGTTACTTTTCAATAAGGAAAAGTAGTTAATACTGCACTTTTCTAAAAATTTTTTTTATTTTTGCTATCAATTTCTTAAAATTTACTCGTTCCTCATTTATTTAAATGATGTATCCCAAAGTTGTTCAATGAGTAATTAAGTACATTTTCGAATCTTCTACTTATCATCATATTTTTACTTTGAATTTTTATCATCATTGGGTGTTTAATCATCAATGCTTCAAATGAGAACTATTTATAATATGAAAATTAAAAATCCAAGTTACAGCCCATTCAGTGTAGCAAGACCAAAATAGTCTAACAGATTGAGAGTCACTAGATATTGCATAACACCTTTAATCCTTTATAATATTTATTTAATGTAAAATTATATGCAAGCTAATAATATAAAACTGTGTAACAATCTATTCACCCATTAATAAGGAATATATGATTACAAAAAGCAATAAATACTCTCGGCAATTCAGGTGTATTTACATGGTTTTATTAATTTCAGATACTTTTCATCAATAAAAATCAAGACAAAAATATAACTTTCAATTGAATTTACAATGAGATTGTATACATCCAATTATTTTAATATTTGAAAGATAGATAAAAGAAATGCAAAAATTTTGACAAAGGTGAATTCAAGAGAGGGGGATGAAAAAACATGTTTTTCATATTCTTGAATGAGACATACAATTCATTATAATTTTAACATTGTCATTCAAAATCACATACCCCTCACAGGTGGGAAAAATCAGAATCCACCCCTAAATTTTGATTATTATTCAAAAAAAATCAGTTGATACAAAATTTCAAGTAATAGTTAAGGAATAAAAACAAAATCAGTGCAAATTTCACTTGATTTAACAATATTTTTACATACTAGAGCATTTCACAAAACTCTTAGAATTATTTCAAACAACCATCATAAAAAAATAAAATAAAATAGGAAAATTCCATTTGATCATGCAACACTAATACATTCTTTTTTGTATTCCATACAATAGCGTTTTATTTTTAAAAATAAATTTAGCTGCCTAAACATATTGTTTCTTAAAATCTGACACAGAAATAGTTTTTAAAAATAACAAAAAATAAAACAACCATGCAATAGCCTGCTAAATAGATTTTATAAGCAGTCAAAAAAATTATGAATTTTTAACAAATAACAATAAAACTATAACAGCGTAAATATTACAAAAAGAAAAAAAAAAATACTAAGCTAAATACAATCAATATCTATAAAGTGTCTTGTAAAGAATCCTAAAAATTTATTAGTAAAGTACAAAATACACTACCATATAAAAACAGTCACTCTTACTTAAAAACGTTTTTCAAAGTGAGAAAATGGCGCAAAATTCGCATACAAAAAGAATGTGGAATGCATGTGTTTGAAGTATATATCATTCACTCACACAGGACTGCCCAAGTAATATTAAGAGATCATACATTTAAGTATCCTGAAGAGATCAAATGATAAATATGATTTCAAATAATTACTGAATTTCCTTTCAAAAACATTTTATTATTTTTACAGCATAATACAATTGCTTAGTTATGGTTTTAAAATTTTCAAATACAACATTTTCTTTAGTTTTTTTTCTGAAAATTCTGAATTACTATTTGCCTACATCTATTAAAAAGCTACCTAAATATTTGTAATTAAAGTAAAACATTTATTGAATTATAGTGCTTAAAAAAAGTTAAGAAATAATTGTCAACACTGATTAACATTTTAGACACCGAGTAATTATTTCTATATACATTTGGGTATAAATGTATGCTTCATTTATCAATTAAAATAATTAATGATTTTTTTTTATGCATTTGAAATTAAAAAGAAAAATCACAATTTAGAGTTTACAATATCACACAAATGTACTTACACATTTTTTTTTTAAATGCTCCATTATAAAATAAAGTAAATACTTTATAAAATAATAATTTTGAGTGTTGTGTATATAGTAATCACATATCAATCACCTTGGGCAGACCTGGTAAACATATTTTTCAAATATAAACTTTCAATTCAGTTTTGTACTGATAAAGGTCTTATATTTGGGCTGCAAAATGATTCCTGAATCTATGCTCTTCACTATAGTTCACTCCAAAACATTACATTTAGATAATTCAACTCTTTGCAAGAACAAATTTTATTTCCTCTTTGGGAATGTGTTTAAAATGTATTTGAAAGGATATACATATATGAAAGCACATTTTACTAGGCTACTAAATGGTGAAGGAAGCAGAAGTTTAATTCCTTTTGCAGTTTAAAGTTGCCAAGTTTCCAATAACTCTGTAAAACATGGTATCAAAATAAAATACAATTAAAAATAAATCAAATACAGCTTTTATAATCATTACAAATTTGAAAACTGTATAGTAAAAGGTTAGAAAAACATTTTTTAAATTATCTTAGCTTTCTTATTCTATCCCCACTATCCCAGGATACTATTATGGTAGGGCACTAACATTAATTACTTTAATTGATTTCTAATATTTTGAAAAGAAGGTTGAAACTTTGGTATTGAAAGCTGAAACCCTCTTAATGAAGTTCAGGATAGGTAAAAAGTATTGTCATAAGATACAAGCTTTTAAGTAAGCCTATGTCCTATGCAAAATAAATATACTTTCATTAAATTTGCAATGAGAATACATAAATGAAAAATTAATAATACAAGTAAAAATTGTTTAGCATAAATATGTACAGGAACATCAGCTAGGGGTACTTAACTTAAAAGGGAGAACCGGCTCACCTAGCAAAGGCGTTGCTTAGCACCTATATAGCACAGTTAATTACATATTGTTAAATACATGACTACAGCTTAAGAGTGATTTACACTCATAATTTCAATATGGTACATATAATCAGGGCACAAACTTTATGCACTGAAATAATTGGTGCAATCTCAAAAGTGGAGTTATTTCCCCAATTTTACCAAATAATCTGATGAGATATTGGCCCCCTAATTAACAAATTTACCACGATAAATAATTTGTTCATAAATGAATTATATAAATTTATGATTTAGATGCCTGCACTATTGCCATTTTGAGGTTATTTGCCAAATGTGACACATCCACAACACTGTCCACCATTTCTTGTACCGCTACAACTGATGGAAATTCAGTGGCAGCTTTCTTCGTACTGCTCACGAGTGTTTTCAGAGAATCACATAAGCTGTTAGAATTGTGCATCACTCGAGTCTTAAGCTCAGAGTTAGTGAGATTACGGTGCACTGAATCTCCTATATACACAAGTTTATGAGCACCAATTACAATGAATTTACTATGTCCTACAAATACTTTGGGTGGTTGGTTGTTTTTAATAGTCATCAAGAAGGCATCGATGGCATTAGTTAAATGCGTGATATGTGTTTCAAGCTGCACACCATAAAATGATAGAAGCTGAATATCTTTTGGGTCTAAAGGAGATGAAAATTTCTCAGGTGGTGCAATGTCTGTTGCATTTTCAGAATGACTAACCACTGGAACTTCAGATTGCTTCACTAGTTCATCAAAAGACTGGCACATATCTTTAGGCAAGGCAGCTTTAATAGATTCATTTTCCTTTTCAACAGCTTCTTTTGATTCTAAGTTGACATAGTCATATTCATTGAAGTATTCTCCACTGCTTACTTGGGTTTTTAATAAATTAGCAGGGGTTGGTGGCAATGGTCTTTCTTGTAATTTTGCTCCTGGTTTTGTTTTCAAATTTGGTTTAGGGGCAACTGGAGGTTTATTAGATTTTTCAGTTATGGTCTGTTGACTTTTGAAAAGCAGGGTTGAATTCCCCTGAATTAGTGATGTCACCTGTCTAACATCTTCAACAAGATTTTTTGCACAGGCAATAAGCATGTCAAGTTCATCTGGCGTAGATGAATCTTCAGTATAAGCAAGTTTGGAAGCTATCCAACCTTTGTCATCCAAAGCTTGAACACAAGTTTTTACAGTGGCACATGATTCTTTTATTGGTTTCACTAATTTATTCAATTTAAAGCACAAAGATTTATCAGCAGCATGAGTAGAATTCGCCAAGGCTCCTTGAGCAAAGTTAAACAAATCAACTAGAGAACATTGCAATTTATGACATGTGTTTCCAATTTCATGTACTTTGGCTTCCATGTTCTCATATTTGCGCCAAGTTGTACTAACAAAACTGAATAGTTTTGATATAGAGCTCTGAACTTCTTGCTGATATTTCATAAGTAATTCTACAGCAGATTCACGGTCTAATAATAACTCAGAACAATCTGGCAATAAACTGTCATTTTTATCGCTTTGAAGATTAGTATTTTGAGGGAGATTAAGTGAATCTACAACATCTGTACATGGTATTGGGCTACTATCTCTAACCACTTGTGGAGGTATATCATAAACACCATCCATTACAACTGGAACTTTTGTTTGTTTCACAGGAGTATCATAAAATTGTGCTGGCATGTTATTAGAGGGCACATCATAAGTTTCTTGAGCTAAGCTGCCTTGAAAAGGTACACTAACACCTCCTATACGAATTTGATTTGGTATGCGTGAATCATTTACAGGCTGAGGTTCTGGAGGAATATCATAGACCTCATTTGGATGTTGTTCTAAACTAGAGCGGTTGGATCCACCTACACTAGATAAAGATAAGGTTTCTATACTAGAATGACTTCCTGAGGGTGATCTGAATGAAGAACTTCCAGAAGTATCGTTGCTCGAGCGGCTGAATGCCCGACCATCATATATAGGTGGGCTACTTTTATAAGCAGAGGGCGGTACATCATAATTATCCGATATGGTTATAATATGAGAAATATTGCTGCCAATTTCCTTTTCAGCAGATCGAGGAACATCATAAGTGGTAAGTTGATCTGCAGTTGGAATATCATAATCATGAATACCAGTTTGCTCATTTGCAGTAATTGGTGCGTTTGATTTAGGAGAATCATACACTGAAGGTGCAGGAATGGGCGAACGACAAGCATGAGCTTTTGGTTCATCATAAGCTTCTCCAATGACTGGTTTGGATGTAGGTGTATCATAACTCCCTGAATGGGGGGAAAAAATTAGTAAAATATAACACTTTACGAAAAATAAAGAGAGCTAAATTTAATACAATTAACAAAATAGGAATGCAATAAAAGAAAAATAAATAAAAGTCAGCTAATAAAGTACAAGTAAATTATATTTACATGATGATACATAGATAAAGAATTAAATTAGATTACTTAAAAATTAGAAATGTAGGTATCAGAGAATGATTTTAATGATAATCAAACCTACTGAAAAAATGCCAATTTCCTATGTTTCAACATTTTTTTTTTTTTTACTTTAAATTTAATTTTAACTATCAAAACCATTAAAGGAGACAGGGAAAAATCCACTTAATGTTTCTATATTAGATAATTATTAACATTATTTCAAGTACAATGTTAATAAAACTGAAGATGGAAATTAAAAACAAAAAATATCTTTATATGGAAACACTGTATTATGATCATAATTAAATATTTTTTTTTCTTTCAAAAATGAATTTCATAATAAAAAATTACTTTAAATTAAGGACCAATAAGCTACATTTCAAAATAACAACTGAATGTATTCAAACCATTCCTGTTATGAAAATGAATTAAATTTTGTTTAAGTAACTTGTAGTTTTCCCCCCTTACAAATATTTGACAAAAAAAAATTATGGAGGGGGGAGGGAAACTTTTTTTATGAGGAAGAATATATATATATATATATATATATATATATATATATATATATATATATATATATATATATATATACATATACACACACACACACACACACACACATATATATATAATCATCTAATAGCTTAAAATTAAGAGCTTAAAATTAAGGATGAAATAACCATATTTTCTGAGTGAAAAAGCAAGGGGTTGAAAAATCATAGAAGCCTAATAAAGTATATTTTATTATTTAAGTTACATACCTATTTCCATTAAAATTACAATAAGAATAATTTAAATACTTACAAAATCACATATTTTAAAGAATATGCTTAATTCACAAAAAATTCCCAAATGTCTGAACTAATGCAATTAATAAGTAAACACAATACACATTCATTAAAACAACTGAGCCTTCTAGACCATAAGAGAAAAATAATACAGCTAAAAAAAATCTTTTACATACATTATAGAGAATTTTTGAAATTATTTTACATGCATATTAAGAATGCAATTAATAAGAAAAGAACAGACCTTGGATATTTCCTTGTAGCATGTAACGTGGTATTGGTGAGGAAGATTTAACTGGCTCACTTCTTTCACTAATTTTAGCTCCCACTGGAACATCATACAGATACACACCTCCAATCTTCTGTGGAGTTACCACCTAAAAATATATATATATATATATAATGCTTGCATTCTGTGTACGAAAATTAGGAGGAAATGATGATGAATGATAATTAAGTACCATATATTTATTTAGCAAACTGCATATTCATTTATCAAGAATTATTGAAATTCATTGATGTTTGATTGATTTGACTGTTAATTAACATCGCATTATGAAGAAACTTGCAGGACGGACCTCGAAATTTAGAACCTCAGACAAGTGATGAAGATGGTAGCTGAACTGGGACTTCTCTCTCTCCAAACATCCACACGACGCCAAGGAAGGACTAGAGATCTCGACCAGACTTAACATAAAAACTACACAGTGGGTCTACCGCGGCATTAGGGCTCAAACTCGCGAAAATAACGCCGGCCTCAACCGTACCGACCATGACCCTACAAAGCTAATAGAATGCCACAAAATTATAGGATGGAAAAAAAAAATTATAATATACAAAACTTAAATGTGAAGTAGAAATCTATTTTACGTATGTGTTTGTATAAACATACACATTAGTTGAATATGTAACCGAGATACCCTCCTCAAAGCGAAAATATTTTTAAAAAATAGGGAAAAGGCTAATATTAATCAGCTCATAAATGTTTGTTTGATAATTTTTAAGATGAAATAAAGAGAAACAATTATAATAGAAAGCTTCGATAGATTTAAAAATTAAATAAATAAAATAAAATTAATAATAATAATAAAAAAAACCCATCTGAAAATTCTAAATTCTTTTTTTACTTTTCCTTTAAAAAATTAAGATACAATTTTGTGGATTAGAGGTGATTATTTTAAGATAAGAATGGGGGAGAGGGGATGACACTGCAATAGAAATTTTGAATATCATCTTTTCAGAGAACGGTTCTTTAACAAATAATTACCTTGATCCCTAACAACGATGTTTTCTTAAACAAAACAAGAAAGATGGCGTAATTATCAATATAGATGGAATAATATATGAATTCTTTTTTTTAAAAAACATGCATGTTAAATGTATTTATATTATTCCCTTTCTTTTATTTAATAAAATACAAATAAAACTACAATAAAACTAAAAATATTATTCATATATCTCAATTTAACCTTAATGCCTAACAAATATTAGATTTAAAAAGTCTTGCATATTATTTAATTGGATGATTAATTTTTTACACTCAGTGATTTTATCTGATTGTTCCGCAAAATTGCACTAAAATGCAAATAAAGAAAAAGACTATTGATGTAAGAAGCTTGTAATTTTGACATTGGCAAAGTAAACTAGGACGATCCATAGCTGAGCTGACACTTCCCTTCTCCCAAACTTCCACACCTCACTAACGTAAGGGCTCGGAGCTGATATATTAAACATGCACCAGTCCTGCAACTCTTTTATAATGGAATTGGAACTGAACACATGACTCAACTAAAAAACAACGCCAGTCCGGAGCTCAAGACCAGGGACCACGTTCATAGGCTCGGTCTCATATAACGCTTTTTTTTAAAATTTCTTAACCATTTACTTGTTTTTTCATTTTCAATTTAATAAGAAAATGCCATTGTGCAATACGTAACTGAACGAAGTACACAA